>CM070510.1:59206710-59385709 GCA_036346375.1 Guadua angustifolia
CCAGGCTATACATATACGCTAACAGTACTCCCTCTTTTCACAATATTTTTCTACAACTTATCATACATACAGATCAAGAACCAAGTAACCACTAAATCTTAAAAAACAAGTTAATAAGAAATCACTATAAAACTATAAAATAGGGCACTATCAATAATCTTTTGAATTTGTTACCGTACCTATGTCACATTGGCTTTTTCTTGGGCGGAAAAGAAATAGGAAGCTTGTTACGCGTGCAAGTATTAAGCCTTTTTAAGAAACCATGAAAAATGGCAGTGATTAGATAACACATTAGGGAGCTTGTTGCTAATTTTGCGGGCCTATCTCTCCCAACCGCATCATTCATTGGAGAGCTCGTTACTAATTAATTTACTATAGGGCCCTCTAGTAACAAGCTATTTCAGAGCTTTTTCTAAAATTCCCTCCAAACATTCTCTCCTCCGGTAACAATGTATTGTAACAAACTATTGGGAGTTCCCTTAACCTCTTTCAAACATTTAAGCTGGGGTAGAGGATGAAAATATTGTAATAACTACACTTTTGATTTTCTTGATGAACAAATATTTTGAAACAGCTACTCTAGATGTGATAGACAAATATAATTAAACAAAGGTAGTAAAAAATAGGTATGTGAATGACGATAGAGACAAATAGACCTGTAAACGAGCCGAGCTCGAGCGAGTCTGACCGTCAGTAAGCTCGAGCCGAGCTCCAACAAGCTTGATTTGGGATTCAAGCTTGGAATCCGGCTCGAGCTCGGTTCGAGTAAACTTGGTAATAGTAAATAATTCAATATACACTATTTTTCAACAATAAAAAATGTTAGAGCTAAGTTACTATATAGTAATATTTAATAAGTATTTTGTAAATTTATCAGGTTCGTGAGCTATTCGAGCTCGGATCAAGCTCGTATTTGACTTATTTAGAGTTTGATCCGAGCTCGAATCAAGCTGAGTTCGAGCAGCTCACGAATTCGAGCTTTTTGTACAGCCCTAGAGATAAAATGTTTGTGAAGACAATGTCAAGAGACAGACTACCGTGGATGACAACATACATACCTTTATATGATGCGACCTGTATCTAATACAAATGCTGTGCAAACTATAGCGAACTGCACGTGTTGGAGTGGCTGGTTAAGAATCTAGAGCTATTTTTTAGGTGAGAGAAACACACATATTTTTTATTTGCCCTTTTTGTTAGTGGAAACAAATCTTAAGAGACCTCCTCACCTTGAGACTTTGTTTGGAGACCCCTTTTAGACCTCGAGTTGTTGACATATGGCTATGAAAAGAGGTGTTTGATTTATTCTTACCATGTATCCTGAGATTGGGTCTAATAAAGGTTAGAGCTGGTGCAGTTGTTACATAGCGGATTCGAGCGATGTGAGGCTAAATTACTTTTAAACATCCTTAAAACATAGACGATGCGAACAATGTGATTTCTACTTCAATGTTTACAGGTCAACCTAAGTGCCTTATCGACTACACTCATTCACAGTGATCTCAGCTAATGCACATACTTCGTGTGGAGCCCTTGGATTTTACGGCCCATCAAATCACTGTCGCAAGCTCGTTTCTATGGACCAGCTACTAATAGCCAAATCGACACAGCATTATCTTAGCTACAGTCAGCTTCACAGAGTGGAAGTTCTAGTAGTGACGAGAATAGTACATGGTCCAATTCCGAGGGGCCGTATCTAATAGCAATTACAGGTTAATATGGAAAGTTAGTGCGGAAAGCAAATACAAATTTTTCGTATGACTTTTCCTTCAAAACAGGATCCTCACTGCAGACAGGCTAGTAGTCAGGGGGTGGCCAAATTCTAGGGGTGGCCGCTTTGTGGTTCGGAGCTAGAATCGATGACACATTTGTTGTTACTATGCCCTTTTGCAAAGCAGATTTGGAGGAAGTTTTTCTCCTTATGCGCCTCTCTCCACAAATCCCACGGACAGATGTGCGCCGGCACAATAATGGACAACCATTAGACAGGAGGTTCCTAAGCACTCACGTAAGAATATTAACGGCATTATAATTTATTCGTTCTGGAATATTTGGAAAGAGAGGAATGCAAGAATCTTCAAAAATGAATATAGTTCCGCTCAGTCAGTTTTCTATCGCATATCGCAAGACATCACTAATCAGAGAGTGACAACTCAGGTGGGTCTTCAGCAAGGCACCGATCACACCCATACCTAGTCGCTGACAATGGGAGAAGACGATAGAAGAGGAGTCGGCAGGTGTTGTGCTTCTGTTGTGGTTTCGGATTCGACATGACTTTATACTGTGGACGTCTCAATTTCTTGTCATGATCATTGATTATGTAAAGATTCCAAATGCCCTTTCTCTGTATCTAAACACTACTTTCCCTTGTTCCCTTTCTTTCCTATTAAATGCATGGGAGAGCTCCTGCTTTTTCTTCAAAAAGAATAGTACACTTAGGATGTGTTTGATTGGTGAATGAGATAGTATGAGATGGAATGGTCCTGAAGTATATAGTATATAGTTCCATTATTTTTAATAAATTGAATGATTTAATATTTAAAAGGAATACTCATTGAACACTATCTGAGGAAGCTATCATTTTTCTAGTCTCCCTGTAAACTTTCTTCTTCTTCTTCTTCTTTTTTTTTTTTTTTGCAAATTTAGCATCTTTCTAAATAAATTTATAAAAATAGCCACTTCCTTACAACAGAAATATGTCCTGTGATGTACTGCTAAGCCGCGGTAAGGTTTCTATCGAGGTAGAATTTGTCAGAAGGAAATGTACCATCAAGTATTCACTCTGATTAATTATTCACTCGCTTAATTAAATCACATAATTAATACTACCGAGGTAGCACTGCTCACTAGGTTACTCCTTGTAGCTCGTGTTGTATGGTATCTCCGGAAGCGGATCCTCTGCCGTCGCCGTCTCTGCCGCGTGAGTCCCGCGTCGCGTAGGACCCACGCGACAGTGATCGTACGGCAGAGATCATAACAGCAGAGGATCCTTTTGGGTATCTCCTACCGCGGTACGAGAACACGTCACTTGTCAAACTACTGAAAAATGTTTGTTAGTGGGCTAGATGGCTGCCCTCGACCAAAACCCGACGAGTCTACCTCGACACGCGACCACGACTCCCCGCTACGCGACGGCCGGCGCCTAACTTGCTGCCTCCACGGCTCTCCACCCCACTCCACTCCACTCCACTCCACGCCTCGCTCCCCTGCTAATTCCCCCTCGTCTCGCCTCCCCTACTCTCTGTCTCACACTGCGCCCTCCCACTCGCGCGAGCACGCCGGCGATGGATTCGCTCCGCTTCCGGCCGTCGTCGCTCCTCTCCGCGCCGCCCGCCGCCGCCCCCGCTCGCCAGCGAGGCGAGTGTTTCGTTCTCTTTTCCAGCCCCCGTAGGCCTCGTTCCCCCGCGCATGCTCCGTGTGATGGGATCATGGGAGTGCTCTCCTATTGGTGATTAGGGCCTTTCAGTAGCTCGACTAGCGACCGGTACAGTAGGATTGGATATACAGTTAGCTGATATAGCAAGTTAACCGTGCCAGATTTGGCGCGGGAAAGCGATGTTGGGGGATGCGATCCGGTGAGCCAGGAGATTCCTCCTCTGGTATGGGTTTTTCTTCGAATCAGAGAACAGGAGGGATCGTTTATAGTCGATGGGAACGTGAGGTAGCAGTCTTGGAGTTTTTGCTCGCTAGTTGATTGGTGTGATGGATTGGTGCCGATGAAATCAACCGGGCCTAATGTCTGGGGATGGTGATTCCGTCCATAGTTTTCTATTTATATTTTTTAGAGAGGATCAGTGATTTTTTTTGGGGGGGTTATGGTCGAGGTCGATTCTATCTTGTATCAGGAGAAAAGTCAAAATGGGAAGGGAAGCGAGCTATGGCGAAGTTATGCTACCAACAAAAAAAAAAGTGGAAATTAGCTCGGTACCTTCACAAAGATGCATAAATTGGAAAATACCATCGTTGTGTGGCTGACATGTGGGCCTTCCAACGCGAATTATGTTTGTGATGGTACGGAGCAACCCACCCCAAAACATTTCCCTTTTGTTTAGTTTAGCATACAACTTGTTTGTTTTGATGGGAACTAGCTGCAAGTGCAGCATTGAAAGGTCTGTGTAGGTTCCAAGCTGATGTTGAGGTGCTGGTAGTTGTGATTGAGCAGGCGTGTTGATTATGTCACGCAAAAAGAGATGTGCTGAAGGCTTTCTGATGGATAAAAAATAGTTTCATGAATTTTTCCTATGCTTTCCTCTGCTCGGATGTTTTCTGCTAGTATGAAATTCACTGTTGTGCTGATCAAAAGCGGTGGTGCCAGTGCCCCAACCAGGCTAGTATGTCAGTATTTTGGTAGTATTTTGGTGCACTTTCCATCTTCTTTGTGATGAACATGATCAGTTGGCCTGATGGAATTGGCAACACTTAAAAGCACTTTCTTTTTTGACTGATCCTATGGAGTAGTAAAAGACCTATAATTTATCATAGATATGCCGATATTTGAGCTTATATATAGCCACGTATGATTGCATTCCGGATAGAGTTCTTCCTGTCTTTGTTTCTTGAGTGCTTGACGTAGTTTTTAAATGTTGACTTTCCAGATCATTTTCTACGATCATTTTATTCTATCCAACAAAATGGTAAAGGGCGAATTTCTTTGTCCAGCCAAGGGACCCAAGGCCCTACCTTGAATTGCTGTCAGAAATTCTTTGATAGGAAATCTTCCTACCATAGGATTCTACATCGATCAATAAATACTGCAAATGCTTCGGGGCAATCACTACAGTCTGAACCTGAAGCACATGATTCTGCAAGCATCTGGAAGCCAATATCATCTCATCTGGATGCATTTTACAGGTTTTCTCGGCCACATACTGTCATAGGAACAGTTAAGTCATGTTTCTGTGTTGTTTCGTTTAGATGAATTGCTACCCAGCTACTGTATAAAATCGTTTGCTGAAGTTGGTACTCTTACATTGTGGTTTTCTTTTTCTCTACCTGGATCTAAGAGGAAACTTTCTGGTTTAATCAGGCACTAAGTATAGTCTCAGTTTCCCTACTAGCTGTGGAAAGCTTGTCTGATATTTCTCCCTTGTTCTTCACCGGTTTGTTGGAGGTACAACTTTAAGCAGCACTTTTCTTCTATAAAGATAAAATGCATTGTTTAAAAATGCTGCTTACTCCTATGTAGGCAGTGGTGGCCGCTCTTTTCATGAACATTTATATTGTTGGGTTGAATCAGTTGTTCGACATTGAAATAGACAAGGTATTTTGAATTCACTGTAATCTCAAGTGTTTAGGTTGACTTTATAGTACTGTTTTTATTATCTTTGTTCAAACCCTTTTGGGGGCTAATGTTTGTGTCTCACCAGGTTAACAAGCCAACTCTTCCACTGGCATCTGGGGAATATTCTGCTGTAACTGGAGTTGCAATAGTATCAATCTTTGCTGCTATGGTAACTAAGCTCATTTGGTTTGGGAAAAAAATCTGGAATTCATCTAGCTGTATTATTCTTAGTTTAGCTTTTCGGGTACATGGATCACTGCCACTGGAAGTAGTGTCTCCAAGTAAATGGCTCGTTGCTGTACGAGTTTTTCTTGAATATTAGTCTTTGTAACTAATGGTGTTCTCTGGCAATGAGATTGAGTAGCACAATGGAGATACAAGTTCCATCGTAAAGACTTCTGAAACGTTGGTGGCTATGCATGGTTGAGCTGTTGCACACTTGCAATTAACAGCACTTACATTTCCCTTGCAATTTATTGAGGGTATATTTTATGATTATAGTTCCAGTCTATTGCCATTGGTTTTGTAGTTTATGCTTATGTTGACAATAAGCTTTTAATAATTGGTCTAGTTAGTCTCTTTGCTGATAGTTCTGTCAGACTAATTCAAGAGCATATACCACGTGTGTTGCAGAGCTTTGGCCTTGGATGGGCTGTTGGATCACAGCCTCTTTTTTGGGCTCTTTTCATTAGCTTTGTTCTTGGAACCGCTTATTCAATTAATGTAAGAGCTCGTGTCTTTATGATTCAATTTGCCATTTGTCAAATTAACTTGAGGCTTCGGTAGATTCATATTTCTCTGTGATGGTGTTGTTGCCTCTTCCTCTCCAATACAAAGCTTTTTAGTAGGACAACTGTTTTTCCAAAATGTTTTTGAAGGAACCTAATTCCCAAATATACTATCACAAACTCAATGAAATGCTTATGCAAGCCATCTTGTTTGACTTCCACATGGCATGAACGATGTGGCACTGAGAGGTGTGCGACCCACCTTTATGTGACCTGAAGATTTAATGGGCTGACATACTACCGATGAAAAGCTTGATCTGCAGACCCATCAAATTTGGTGGGCTAAATTGGCCCTTAGAATGTTCAAGGGCCAGGGTAAAGCCCAAAGTTGAGGGATAAAAATGGTGCTTTTCTTGAATGGCAGAACAATGACTGCTTATATTTTTTATCCTAAAAAGTAATATGAAATGGTTGCTTTCTTTTACAGATGTTTTTACTACTGCATAATTTTTGGAATATCACCATTTTGGTTGAGCTGCAGCTATTAATACCTCTTATTGCCTAATTAAAGAAAGCTGACATTTCCGTTTTGGTCCTCTACAGCTGCCCTACTTTCGTTGGAAGCGATTTGCTGTAGTGGCAGCACTCTGCATATTAGCAGTGCGTGCAGTGATTGTTCAACTGGCATTTTTTCTCCACATTCAGGCAAGTCTTCCGATGACATCTTTGAAAACAAGAAGAAACCTGTCATAAAAAAATCACGAGTGTCTGCAATTGTAATTGCATTTTCATGTGTTTTGTTCCATAGGCTTCACATGTTAACTGACATATGTGAATCATGCTGTCTTGCCTTGTCTTTCTACCAGACATTTGTTTTCAGAAGACCAACACTGTTTTCAAGGCCATTAATATTTGCAACTGCATTCATGACCTTCTTTGCAGTTGTAATAGCATTGTTCAAGGTAACAATCCCTAGTTTCTCTACTGTAATTCCTTAATAAAAATCTGGCTGAAAAGGATCATGTCTTCACTAGCATAGACTGGATGACTGCATCTTCGTCATTTCTTGATTTCTATGTGCCTAAAATATCACTGCTGCTTAAATTTCATTTCATGTATCTATAATGCTTTGCTAATGGAACACTCATTATGGTGCGTTGCTTTGGGTACAAACAATATTGTCTTAAGATATTTGCTATTTCCTGTAGGACATACCTGATATTGAAGGGGACCGCATTTTTGGAATTCGATCTTTCAGCGTTCAATTGGGTCAAAAGAAGGTTAGTAAAAAAAAGTAAAAAAATTAAGAGATGTATTCTTTGACTTACTGATTTAAACTTTCAAGCAGGTTTTCTGGATTTGTGTTGGTCTACTTGAGATGGCTTATGGTGTTGCAATATTGATGGGAGCTACTTCTTCCTCTTTGTGGAGCAAATCTGCAACTGTATGGATCACATCTCGTAGATTTCAGCAGCAAGCTCGATCATTAGATTTATAATTGCTGACATGACTTATCTTTGCCAAACTAACCAGTATGAGTACTAGGCTCAAATATGAGTTGATTACCATCACTGCTAACATCTCTAGTGGTTTGTAGAAGGCGTTTCTTTCTCATATAGCTGAGAAATTGTTTTAAAAAATAAAAAAATGGTGTGTATTCCTTGTTTTGGATTGAAGATTGACATGAGCTTGTGAATTTTTGTGCTATTTTTACATTTGAATGTAACACCGATAATTAAAAGGAGTCACCTGCTATATGTCGTTATGAATTGTTTTTTGCAGTTTTGTTATGAAGGTTGAAGTATATGGATTTTGCAGGTAGCTGGTCATGCAATCCTTGCTGCGATCTTGTGGAACCGCGCTCGATCAGTCGACTTGACAAGCAAAGCTGCAATAACATCCTTCTATATGTTTATCTGGAAGGTAATTGCCGACTTCAGCATCTACTACTACAGATCTTTCGCCCAGTTTCGACGTCCTCTTTAAAATTCCTTGTAGGTCCGATTGTACTGGCGAACCCAAGTAGTTTACGTTCTGCACCTTGTGAATTCCTGGAATGATAGCGTGTTAACTGACATTTATTCCTCACATGGCTCTGCAGCTGTTCTACGCGGAATACTTGCTCATTCCTCTGGTAAGATGAGGACAGCAACTCCACGGAAGAACTTCAGTGCCGGAGTAAACTTGTGCCCACCTCTATTTGAAAATTGAAACCTCAGGAATGGCTACGGCTGGTGCCCAATAAAATTCCCTGACCTTGCCCGGTACATTCTCGATATTCCACTATTCCAGCCAGCTGATCTCTCTCTAAAGACACGGACAAGCTCCAACTCCCAACGTACCCAAACTAGACCAGGTGAGCTGTGTGTAGATGCTAATAAACTCTTGCAGTAGGCGCTGGAAAATAAACCTCCCCCGTTCCATTCCGCAGTAAATACCATATGACCTTACATTCCATCTGCACCTTGACTATGAGTGGCATCTCGATCTCTCAGCTGATATATTTGTCGGAGAAGTCCCATTATTTGGTTAGAAAACCATGAATTTGCTCCTGTTCACGTTTCCCGTGTTCCTAATGCTGTTGATACGCGAATCCTCTTAAATTTTAGCCCGTGCATGGGCCCGTGTGTCGCAGCAATCCCATAAGGTTTTTTTTGTTCATACGAATGGAGCACTATGAATGCAGGAAATATGTACCAGGATGAGACCTGAATTTTTTTAATCTCATGCATGTTGTCTTGTAAGTTTGTAACTAGAGTTTTTACTGGCTGTACTGTAAGTATTTGCTGGGGTGCATGGCCTACAGGATCTGCACCTGTCGTCGAGGTTTGATTCTGTACAGGGCCTTGATCGCAGATGCGATGATGAGAACCAGTCACTATGTGTCATGCATGCCCAGCATTCAGATGCATGGCTCGGCGATTGGCGCGCCCCGCCTGCTCCGATCCTGTGACCGCAAGGACAGAGCAGTTTGGTTGAAGTTTCCATTTCGAAGGGAGCATACACGGTTCCCCATGTACACTGCTCGCGTCTGCGACTCTGCGGGGATGTTTATAACGAGGGATGGCTGTGCGGCCGGGAATTTTTTTAAATAATACATTTTGTTATTTAAATTACAAAAATATGCCTTGATTCAAAAAAATTGTAACATTATATCTCTATCGCCGTTTAAAATGACGAGAGCTAAATATCGCCGTATCACCAGGCGACAGAGACACTTGTCGCCGTATCATCAGGCAACAGAGGGTCACGTCGGCGCCACATAGGCGAAAAAACGGTTTGGGCTCCCTGTCATCAAACCATATGGCGATAGGTCAAAAATCGACCGATGGTTGGCGACAGAGGGGGCCGCACACCTCTGTCGCCAAACCAACTGGCGACAGAGACTTTTATAGGTTTCGAGCATCAAGATTGCTGCCACATGCCTGGATGGTGGAGGTGGCGCACGACGATGTGCAGGGACGAGACGTGGGTCGGCGATTCCCGTTTAACAAGTCCCTGATCACCGCTCTGGTGGATCGGTGGAGACCGGAGACGCACACCTTTTATCTACCTATCGGAGAGATGACCATCACTTTGGAGGATGTCTTGTACCTCCTTGGACTTTCGATTGTCGGTCACCCTGTGGTGCCTTAGGACGTCGACCCGACGTGATGCCAGAAGCTACTTGCGTGGTTCCAGGGTGTGCTCCCAGCTGTTGCGTACCGACCCTTCACTAGCACATATAATCCAAAACTGAGGTGGCTTCGACAGTTCGTGGCATGCAATTAACCTTTAAAGCTTAATTGTGCATATACTAGTTGAACTAACAAGAGAACTTAAATTTACAGGTGGAGCACATTGTTGAGCCTGTGGATGAGGTGAGAGTGAGTCGCCACCTAGAGGTGTATCTGTTGTGGCTCTTTGGTTGATGCATATTCACGAGCTCCTATGGAGAAAGCATGGACATGCACCTTGTCCAGTTTGCGAGGGCGATTGTGGACGCACCCCTTGACGTTGTGTCGCAATACTCCTAGGGTCGGCTGTGCTGTGCGCCACGTACCGTGCGCTCTGCGATGATTGTGGACGGAACGTCGACGGCTCGACCTTCACCGGATGTCCAGCTGTTTGTACAGCTTTAGGCATACGAGAGGTTCCAGATTAGGCGGCCCGATATTGACCTACAGCCTCTTGTACATGCCGGTGATGACAACGTTGACGCTCCGACCATGGGCACCATTTGGTGCCATCGATGTGTAAGATATTGCAATCACGATTGTGAAATTTTCGTTTTAACATTTGTCAGTACTAACGGTAATGTTATGTGTTGATTTTTCTGTTCTCACTGCAGCGTAGGTGGGCACACAGGACGGTGCGGCTGGGCTACCCGTAGTTCGTCGCTGCGTTTGACCATCTCACTGATGACCACGTACGTTGGACGCCGTACACAGAGGCAGAGGTGCAGCTACGTGTGATAAGTAGGTTGTCCACCCTATACACACGAGACGCAGCGTACTAGTGTACACGTCGGTTCCTCCTGTTCAGTGTCTAGGTCAAGAGCTACGTTGTCCATCGAGTGATGAGGCAGTTCGGTCTACGACAGGATTTCCTAGTCTAGTTCGGCCGTGAGGTCCTATACGGCGCCCACACGTAAGTTCTCTGCATCGATGTTCTATAATTGTTATTGTGTAATGCCATCTAATAATACTATATTTATTTTTTATCCGTAGCTAGACTAGGAAGGGCGTGCATGAGGCCACCCCCTGGCACGTACGTATGGCACCATGAATCAAGGAGTGGGGAGGAGCCCTAGACAACGTCCATGCTGAGGATGTGACGTATGACCTGTAGACGTATCACAGCTACCGACAGTGGTACACTTCCTGTACCCGTTTGCGTTTGGTACGTGTCAACCCCGATCCTCCTCTAGATATGTTCCTAGGCTGAGGGACACATATCCAGCCCATGCGGACTCAGCTCTGCATAGTGCGGTACGTTGCGTCCAATCTACGATCTCATTTCCTCCAAAAAAATTTCATAATTTTTAGAATTTATTTGGATTGGGGACTGTATAGCCCAACCATTTGGTGATAGCTCTTTGTCACCGAATGGTTTGGCGACAGAGAGTCCACATCAGCGTTAACTCAGCTTTTTCTACGTTTTGTACTTTTGTAACCCAACCATATGGCGATAGAGGTATAATTTTGTAATTTTTTTAATCAAGGTATAGTTTGTAATTTGAATAAAAAAATGTATTATTTAAAAATTTCGTGCGGCCGGCGCCTGTGTGTGGAAATTTCCCCGTAGGTTGGAGAATTTAGGAATTGTAGTCGCTAGCACTTGCAACTCAGCTTAAAATAGGGAACAATGTAGCGATAAGATCACCATGTGTAAAGCCGTTGTGTCGCCATGGGAACCGTTAGAGCGTCTCATCAGTCATCAAGGATGTACAACAACTAGATTCGAGCCCGATGAACATGGTTTGTTTTTGGTAATCGAATATAGTACTAGCTCCGACGGTATACTATGCGCTGTTTGGTGTGGATATTCATCATATTCTATCAAGTTTTCCTTTTTTTAAAAAAAAAAGAGAGAGGGAGAGAAAAGATTACCTAGTTAATTCTTTGCCTTTTTAGGAGGAGAATATGAATTTAAACCCATAATAATCAAAGTAGCGGATGCAGGCCAGATGAAGGGTGAAACGAGCAACGACTAATAAGTAGCAATGACCATGGAAAGGGGAACACGATTTCACTAGTGTAGCTTGTGCAACATGTTCTATTCTTGTTCTTCGGCTTTGTAGGCGCAAGAGGGCCTCTATGGAACTTGGACGGCCAACCCCTGGCGCCTGGCGGTTAGCACAGTAGCACTTGTATGATACTAGGAGTACTCGAGAAAAACGTAACGTCCTTTGATCTCAACGGCGTACGTGCTCGCGAGCCGCCACCGTACGTGCATATATATGCCAGAGCAACCGATCGAGCATATTCCATGCGTGCGTGCCAAACGCCGGCCAAGGCTTTACGGACTTAACCGGCCGGCCACTGACCGACTCTGTCACTCACCATGCGACGACCCCCCACAAGCAAGGGCCAAATCATCAGCAGCAACATCGACGGGATGCATGCACTCCGAGCAGTTCCAACTTGATGAACTCCGGTGTTCTTGTTTTCGCAGAGGACGATCGAACTCGCGTGTTGTCGTCTACAGTTAGACTGTTCCCATGCATGCACGCACAGCACGCATGCGCATCTACCCGGTGACGCCCGTGCAGCGGACGAGGCAGCCAGTAAAACCCGGGCGTACTGATCAGTGGGCTCTCCGGCCAGCAAGTCCTGCGAGCGTAATAAAGGTCGAGACCTTGGCGACTTGATTACTCACCCGCTGCTCCTCCGCCGGCAGCGAATCCCACGGACGTACGGCGCCGGATCTTCACGCGCAGCTGGATCTGCGAAATCTCAACCGGGCGACTTAAACACACCCGACCGGCGAGATGCATGCCGGCCGATCGATCGACCGATCGTCTCTTTACTGCCTGCGTTGCATTTGGATTCGAGCTAGCCATACCTGTTGGTTTTAGCCCGGATTAGCGCATACGTACGGTAAAAAAAACATGGATAAAAACTCACGAACACAATTATTTTGATGGTAGGGTACGTCTAGCATCTTTTCTTATTTTCTTACTCGCTTGCTCACGTTTAAAATAGAGTACAGCTTAGCCTATTGCTTCACTTGCCTTGCTTGCCAATGGACTCTCAGCGGCCTTGTTGGACTCAGCTGGAGACTGTAACGCAACTTGAATATATACGTCTTGGACTCCACCCTGTTACAAGGTTAACAATACAATACCTAGTGCCCATATGTGCGTGGTCGATCCTTGCATACATGCGTCTGGATTTGGGCTGGGCGGCTGTGTTTGTGGGACGTACGTGCGGACGCGAGGTTACGCACACGAGCATGCGTGACAGCGTGAGCAGAGCAGAGCAGACAGCCTTGGAAGAAGGCTCGCTGAGCCGAGCAAGCCCCGGCCGGCAGTGCGCATTTACTCGCTGGGCGCGGGCACGCAGGCTGGCTGCTCGCGGTTTCGCCGGCACGGTGACCGCATGCAACAGTGGCCGGCACGAGACGTGGGACTAGCTAGGAGTACGCGCGTGCTACATGAATGGGAGTGGAGTTTCGCTTTCGACTTCCCGCGCACATAGCTAATATAAGCTGATCCACGGTGAAATGATGGGGCATGGCCCGTGTGCCGCCTGGACCAGGAGCTGCGTGCTCCGGCGAGCACATGCCTGCCCGCTAACTGGCTGCAACCTGCAGGTGGTTTTACGTATACACATGCACGGCGGCGATCGATCGATCTGCTCTCAGCTAGAGCTAGACCTCGCTAGCTCTTCAGCAGCTATCTTCGGGCTTTGGTAGGGCATGGACCGGGCCTCAGTGAATTTACTAGCTACAGGGTCATTAATTTGGTAGGCTCTACGTGGCAGCTCCATGCATGTTTGTCTACGCTGGTTGGCTGGTTGGGCTTGGCTCGCAACGTCTAATATAGTTCGTTGGCCTGGGCTTGGGTCATTTTCAGTGGAGAGTTTTATTTCACGGTTTCCAAGATTGTCATGTCATCTAAAGAGATTTGAGTAGATGAATGAAATAAGGGCCACAATGCACAGTTTCATTTCACGGTTTCATATGCTAATCATCGCATTTAATTGTAAGGCACAAGATTAGACGAAGTTGGATGAAATGAAACTCTATAGCCCCAAGTGCTAATTTCAACATGTTTCATAGTCTTGGAAACAATGTACACCCAGTTTCAACCTGATGAAACTCATTCCCTCTCTCTTTTCATAATTATCATGCCATATCATCCAAATTACTGATGTGTCACATCATTTAATGGGAATGAAACTCTTATGAAACCTCCACTGGGAATGGCCTAAATTAACACCTGGTTATAACGAAACACAGGAATTTTGTGCGGAAGACAACACAATTCTTGCAGGATCATTTATACTCCCGCTTTCCAAACTCCTTTTAAATGGCCATATATAAACCATATATACCTACGCAAGAACTGGAAATATTTAGAGTCCAGTTCAAACTTCAAATCCAAATCACCCTATCAAAAAAAAACACACACACACAAACACACACTCTATCTAAACAGCCCCAGAGGTGTAACCGTTTGTGCAACCAGAATTAATTAGGCCAATACCCCTCCAATATCAAGCTTCGGCATCTACGAGCTGAAGGAGTCCGGCTAAACGGCCGTTAATTAAGATCCACTGTACGCGTCCAAGGGTGCAGTTATCTTTCCAGCGTCCACTCCATATACTCAATCATAGTAGTATACCTCCTGCTCCTCAACAGCTCAGTTGTAGCTATTCTCTCCCCTGCCAGCGATACGCGCGGCTGTTGACGAGGATTAAATAATCCTTAATAAATAGATTTAATATCTATAATAATTGTTGAATAGAATATACTTAAGCCAAACCAAGTATCGAGCACCTGATCGAAAAGTTCTGTAATGAGGCATATGGACCCTAACGTTTGGATATTAAATCCACAACAATCATACCATATGCGGTAGTTAAAAGGGAACTTGTGCTCTTATATATCTCTCTAACAAAACTGCATGAATCTAATCTCTATCTCTGACAATAACTGTCCGACGATCATGTTTAGAGGATATCTCGCTGACAATAACTGACAATCCCATGCAGGATTCACAAACCAACGAGGTGCCTCTCTGTGGACTGCAACTGCCACCCTTTGATACTTTATCAGAAGTGGTGCCGGAAGATAGGAGTGAAAACAGATTGGATAGTTTTCGATCGATCCAGATTTTTTTCGAATATGGATACTATCGGCTAGGATATCTATCGATAAGATTGGATCAGAAATAAATATGGTTTTTTGGTCAGATATGAATATGGATTCGGTACCTTACTGTCTATTGAATACAAATATGGATTCAAAATGTCTGGATATTCAGAGACTGGATATAACCTTTATTTAAACCCAACCCATTTACATGGTACTTTAGCAGTCCATTATACATTAACATATACATCAATACATGGAGTTAGGAAACAAACCTTAACTTATATGAATATTTCATGAATGTTTGGATTAAATAAACATTTATTATTTTTGTTCATTTTGTGTGTGTATAGTTTAATGAGTTTTCATGTTTCTAGAACTATTTGTATCGACGTTTGGGAAACGGATCCCCCGCCGAGTTTACTTGTTGAATGAGGAATCAACCAAGGCCCCTTTTCCGCGAAGGGTTTGGCGTCCGAGGAATGTCGCTGAGAAGGGATGGATGCTCGGAAAGGACAATAGACAAGAGATTTTATCCAGGTTCGGGCCTCTCACGATGGAGATAACAACCCTACGTCCAGTGGCTTTACTACTACTTGAATGTTTACAAGCCACTTGCGCGAATGCGTTGTGTGCGTCTCTATAGGTGTTGCTTGTCAGCCCTTTTCTCTCTGTTGTTCTCTGTTTTTTTCCTTCTTCCCTTAATCTATATCGGGGTATTTATAGGCGACCCCTAGTCTTATAGCAGTTATAACCGAATGACATGTCACTACTGTGCCTGAACGTGGCCGTAACAGACTCCTTCGCTTTCCGCCATGCTGCGACGTGGGTGTAATGGACTCAAAATGTGGTCGTACGGTTCTTTGAGCCGCAGTGTGATTAATGCCACGTTATATTCATGGACCAAGCACGACCTGTTGATCATGCCCGGGATCTTCCTTCGGCGCCGGCCGACCGCCGCACTCCTTCGAGCAGGCACGCTCGGGAAACTAAGGCGCATGCTCGGGGACGAGCTTGATCGTGGTCGGGGCAGACCCATCAGCTGGTTTGTCCGAGGATCTTCCTTGGGGACATCGTCCAAGGGCAAGTATGGTCGGTCGAAGATTGGCTGCCGGTGTACGATGGTCTTTATGAAAATTATCCAATCCCTGACAATTTGTTACTGTCGTTGTTCAAGACCTAGGGTTTCTAAACCGAGGTTATGATTTCAAACTGGTTGCAAGCCTCTGTGAACCAAGATTGTGAGGAAGAAATGTGAGATTGCTTCTTATTAGCCAAGCGGCTTAACAGAGATACAAGTGTATGATTATAGAGTGTTGTGAATGAGAATTTGATATTCAATCAAATGAGATCCCTATTTATACACTATAAAGAGGTGGCAGATGTGCTAAAAAAATATGTCGTATAGTCGAAAGATACCTTTACGCTAAACAATGTCTTCTTGTCAAGATGTGTCTTTTCGCCAAATGGTACCTTTTCAAGGATAACTTCCGAGTAATTATTTGTACCTGTCAGATAGCTGTTCACACGAATGTATATGGAAGGATAACCGCTTGCTCTGACTAGTATTACTGGTTAGGTGACTATTTTATAGGTCAAGGACTACTAGTGTGAAGCAATATGTAAGACATATGAGTAAATTGGTCGGAGACGTAACCAATTAGCTAAACATGAGCCTCGTTCTTCTTTATGAGTTACGGGCCCAAAAATAGCATGGCTTTTAATTGTGTAAGCCCAAATAAAACATGGGCTTTAATCCTCGTCAGCTACCATATTCGATTTGATTCGCATTCTCTCCGTATTTGTACTTGACATTATTTATATTCATATTCATATCCAGGGTATCCGTATTCATACTCGTATTTAGAAAAAAAATTGAAAATAAATATGGTAAAACTATTATTCATCCGCATTTAATCTTTCGATGGGGGAGACGCAAACATACATAGCACATGATAGCTGCATATTTTTCGTAGGCATACTGTTTGTACACCACACTGTAATATCTAGCAGCAATACAAGAGCACATGAAATATAATTATTACTCTCTACGAAGAAGACCTAAACCTGCCTACAACCCCCTCTCTATTCCTGTGTGATCTCGACTATGCTATTGCTCACATTTACTTCGCACCATCGGCCGACCCAATTCATCGACAGCAGTTGCACCCAAGCGTGCAAGTGCACCGCCACGACTGCATACGTACACACAGCCACGCCACTATGCAAGACATCACCACCAGTTCCGCTACCCACACGGCGCCAGCTGCACGTAGCTTTTATGGCCGCCCGACGCGCACAGCCCGCGATACCGCCACGCACAGCGCCGGTTGCAGGTGCCCGGCCGGTAGCGTCGACGCAGACCCCACGATGGATCGGCGCCGTCCAGGCCGCCCGGCCGGCCAGGTCATGCCGTCTCCCGCGCGTGCGCAGGAGGCCTCGGAACGCTCGAAAACGCTCGTCCGCGAGCGCGCGCGCCAGCAGCAATAACTCCGCCGGCCGCGCTGGGCCGCCCCCGACGATCGCGACGTGCCGACGTCAGATCTCGCACTGCCAAACCGGCCCCGACGCTGCTTGCGTGCATGCATGCATTCGCGGCTGATCCAGCCAGCACGCAGCGCACACGGCCACTGTGGTGTATGCGTATGCATGCGCGTACGTACGCACATAAATACAGTATCGATATACACCGATCGATCGATCGATGGTCATCGTTACGTACGTCAGAGTCCTCTCCACTACCGTTTCCACTCAAGTCGGGGTCCAGATCGAACACGTGTCACGCGCACGGCGGTGTTCTGTGCCGCCACTGTCAAGTGGGTCCGCAGCGACCGGCCCCGCACGACAGTGACAGGCGTCCCGATGGGGTGTTCGTACGTGCACGACAAACACGTACGTCATAAATATGACCGACTTGGTCGCGATGCATGGCATGCATGCAGATGCAGCCACTGAATTGGTGCGGGCATACGTACGTACTTGTACGGCAGGCACGTAGCTATGGATTTTGGCATGTCTATTAATCTATGGGTGTGTTTGGTAGGGCTCTAGCTCCATCAGATTCACCAGCTCCATTAGATCCATGAATCTGGTGGAGCTGGGTATTTCTAACTCTATCAGATCTATGAAGTTGGAGCTGTGAGTGCATTAAGAGTGTTTAGATGAATCATCTTGTTTATATTTTATACTAAAAATATAAACTTAATCTACTTTATTTTAGCCTACAAGTTTTAGATCTCAGGTAAAGCTGAGATCTGAAGCTCTACCAAACAGGCCCTATATACATAGTCAACGCTGCTCGCAACTGTATTGTGCACGTATAGCGTATCTGCACGTGCTGTTATATATAGCTCACTCATACACACAATTAATGTACGTACATGAATTCAAATATGCATGCATGCATGATTTTTTGGTTTTGAAAATAGGATATTGAGTTTCCATATCTCTTAGTTAATTTCATTAGTACTGTGCAAACTATATACGTCATCCCAAAATATGATTGATGCAACGGTGAAAATCAAGGAGTACCTACGTCTTTTGGTTAGGGCTACATTCTGCATGGCTTTGCGGCTTTGCCAAGCACGTACTAATTAGCTGGTTCGTTTTTTTTCTTCATAGACCATATATACTAGATAGGAACCCGCGCTACGCCGCGCTACGCTGCTTCGCACGAAATTTGGTTCGCTGATCCTCTTCGGAAAAATAAAGTTGGAGGACACGCACGCGAATATACGAAACCATAGGTTTTTTTTTTGATACGGAAAAATAAAGGCGAATGACCCGTACGCGAATATACGAAACGATAGGGCCTTTTTTGCAAAACCACCGATCGAAGAGGCTGGATGTAATTTTTTATTCTCGCAAAACCACCCACCGGTGAAAAAATAGTCTAGAGAAAAAAGGGTGAAAAATTATTAGAGCTGACAACCTTCTTTTGTCGAGCCTAATACTCTACGCGTTTACCGAGTAATAATACATGTTTAAAAAAATATCAGAGATCGAGATGGAAAATCGAGTTGAGGAAAAAGTCTAGAGATAAAGATGCACACATATCTCTGGTGACAAAAATATTTTTTCCGGGAAAAACGGAGAACACAACCGCGAATAAAAAAACTACGGATTTTTTTTAGAAACGAAAAAATAAAGGCGAATGGCCCGTATGCGAATATACGAAACGATAGGGCTCTTTTTGCAAAACCACCGATCGAAGGGCCTGGATGTATTTTTTTTATTTTCGCAAAACCACCAACGGGTCAAAAATAGTATAGAGAAAAAAGGGTGAAAAATTATTAGAGACGATAAACTTCTTTTGTCAAGCCTAACACTCTACGCGTTCACCGAAAAAAGGGCGAAAAATTATTAGAGATGACAACCTTCTTTTGTCGAGCCTAATACTCTACGCGTTCACCGAGCAATAATATATGTTCGCAAAATCACCCACCGGCAAAAAAATAGTCTAGAGGAAAAAGGACGAAAAATTATTAGAGATGACGACCTTCTTTTGTCGAGCCTATCACTCTACGATTTCGTAATAACACATGTTTAAAAAAATATCAGAGATCGAGATGGAAAATCGAGTTGGGAAAAAAGTCTAGAAATAGAACTCGCCGGTGAATCTATGGGTCGCTATAAATCTTTGGACGAATCTACATTTTTTAAAAAAAACCCGCGGTCATGACCCGTTGGCAACATGTTTAAAAAAATATCAGAGATCGAGATGGAAAATCGAGTTGGGGAAAATGGCTAGAGATAAATGCGAATATACGAAACGATAGGACCCTTTTTGCAAAACTACCAATCGAAGGGATTGGATGTATTTTTTTATTTTCGCAAAATCACCAACCGGTCAAAAATAGTATAGAGGAAAAAGGGTGAAAAATTATTAGAGACGATAACCTTCTTTTGTCGAGCCTAACACTCTACACGTTCACCGGAAAATGGCGAAAAATTATTAGAGACGACAACCTTCTTTTGTCGAGCTTAACACTCTCTGGCGTTATCGAGCAATAATATATGTTCGCAAAATCACCTACCGCCAAAAAATAGTCTAGAGGAAAAGGGCGAAAAATTATTAGAGATGACGACCTTCTTTTGTCGAGCCTATCACTCTACGTTTTCGTAATAATACATGTTTTAAAAAATATCAGAGATCGAGATGAAAAATCGAGTTGGGAAAAAAGTCTAGAAATAGAACCCGCGGGGTGAATCTATGGGCCGCTATAAATCTTGAACGAATCTACATTTTTTAAAAAAACCATGATTATGACCGTTGGCAAATCCATAAGTTGCTATAAACCTTCGATGAATCTGTGTTTTCCGGTGACGAAAACATTTTTTCCGGAGTTTTTGGGCGACGAAAATTTTTTTCGGTTTTTGTGAGCGAAAACATTTTTTTTCTGGAAAACGGAGAAAGGACACGAACGTAAGAAGTAGGGACTGTTTGTTAATTTTTAGACACATTCGCTATCCCGAATAATTGAAAAGGGCTTGTTCGCGATTTTGAACTTCTTGGAGATTTTTAGTAAAATACCGCTCTAGGGACCTAAACGCGAAGGAAAAAATATATCTTTCTCTCACAAAAAATCACGAAGGACCTATCCGTAATTTCGAACAAACGGAGGGGCTTTTTCGCAAAATTGCCAAAATGACAGGTGGATGGCCTCCTCGCGCTGCAATTCTAATTAGAAAAGGGCTTGTTCGCGATTTTGAACTTCACTGGAGATTTTTCCGTAAAATACCGCTCTAGGGACCTAAACGCGAAGGAAAAAATATATCTTTCTCTCACAAAAAATCACGAAAGACCTATCCGTAATTTCAAACAAACGGAGGGGCTTTTTCGCAAAATTGCCAAAATGACAGGTGGATGGCCTCCTCGCGCTGCAATTCTTTCGGCTGTAATAGGTTTGATATATATATATATATATATACCATGCTTGGATGACAATATGTACTGCTTGTTTCGACGGTCTTAATTACGTGTGTTACACTTTGACGACGGGGATTCCCTACACATAGTGTATACATTATGATTCAAGACATGACGCTGTGCAGGGCAATAACACTTGACCCTTATCCTGTTATCCATTGAAATGACTAGCTGATCTCCCTGTTATTGAGGGGCAGGTCTATCTGTCGTTCTCAACAGAAACGGCAAATCTCTCATTATTATGTGATTATTAATTTCATGTAGCAAACACCATTGACCCAGCAGCTTGTCAGATCGCCATAATATCTTGCCTATAGCATATATGTACGCATGCTGTGCTAAACTGCTAATTAACCGCATGCCTGATCGATCGATTACTGCTACAGAACTGGGCATCACAACCGGCCTATTAGAAGCGGTTTGGTGCGAACCCGTTGCGATGTTCGCACCAGAAGCGGTTCGTAGGCAACGGTCCGGAGAGGGCTTCCAGAAGCGGTTTGAGACACGAACCGCTTCAGATAAGTTGCTTTAGAAGCGGTTCTTGTCTCAAACTGCTTGATTTCAAGCGGTTCTTGTCTCAAACCGCTTCTGGAAGCCCTCCCGCCCAGCTCATTTAAACCCTTCTTTCTCTACGAGCCTGCAGGCTGCAGCAGAGGTACGATCAAATAGAGAAGGGCCGGCCAAGCACTGTTCTTGGGGAGGTGCTGTCCAAATTTTTAATTGGGGGTGATTAGCTCCAAATCAAGTGTTTCAAGGTTAGTGACATCATGCCAACATCCTTCTCACCTAGATATTGCAAATTTTTTCAATGGATGTGGAGAAATCTTGAACTTTTTAGGCAAGAACATGCATGATCAAATTGTAGGGAGTTCTTCCCCAAAATTTATTTTGTATGCTTGTTTTTGTTGTTGTATGAAGATGTAGGGTGTAGATCTAGGTGCTTGTACTTTTAGAATCTTAAATATCACAATAAGTTGGGGAGATCTAGGTACATTGCAAGGAAGTAATTATTGGTGTATGAAATAAAATAGAAAAAATGTAGAAGGATAAAAAAATAATTACAAAGGTAGAAAGGGATAAAAAAATTAGAAAGGTATGTTTTTAATTGTATGATGGTGTAGGTGGAGCTTTTTTTGTTGGAGAAGAAAAAAATATGGTCATTAATTGTAGACTCAAGAAGGAAAAAATAATTAGAAAGGTAGATTTAAGAGCTTGTGAGCTATAGATTTTAAATGTACCTATAAGTTAGGTTATAATTTTTTAATCTGAAATTTGTTATAATTTTTAATGAAATTATAACATGGTGTAGATGAATCGGCAATGGATGTACAATGCGGACGTCACTCGAGAGAGTTCATTGATGGCGTGCAGTCTTTTCTCGATGCGGCCGTTGCATTCTTGCCTCCAAGCAGCTTCATATGTTGTCCGTGTATAGATTGCAAGAACGAGAAGGAGCACTCCCAGCGATGGCAAGTTATGAACCACTTGATCATGAGAGGTTTCATGCCAAACTATACCCGTTGGACCAACCATGGCGAAGTTGAGGCGATTAGCCAGAAGACGATGAAGAAGGCGAGGAAGAGGAACATGGATTCAATAAGATATCCGGACGGCACGCACATCTTGTTCCGTGGAAGAAACACTTGGTGACTTTGGTGATGATGAGTTAGACCAGATCTTTGCGTGGCGGAGAGGAGACTACACAGATGAAAGAGCAGTTCGAGAAGTTCGGCAAGCATGTTAGAGGACCAGAACTCCTTTGTACCCAAAGCGTAGGCGGGGCCACACAAAGTCTGCGTACCACTGGAACTCATGCAAGGGAAGGCTACAAATGGTGTGTCGATAAAGGGATTCAATGAGTTGTTATCACTCGTAAAGAAGTTGCTTCGAAGATAACACTCTTCCCGAATCTACATATGAAGCCAAGCAAGTCGTCATCCTTTGGGATTGGAAGTACGAAGATACACGCATGTCCTAATGATTGTATCATGTATCGTAATGAGTATGCCGATTTAGATGTTTGTCCGAGGTGCAAAGAATCACGGTATAAGGTGAAGCATGACGATCCGGTGAAATAGATGGGGAGCGAAGAAGAAGAGACCTCCGGCTAAAGTGTTGTGGTATTTCCTTGATCCCCGATTGAAACGTCTGTTTGCTAACAAAGCGCATGCCGGATGATGCGTTGGCACAAAGAAGAGCGTAAGGACGACGGGATGCTTAGACACCTGCAGATGGCTCACAGTGGAGGAAAGTCGACCGGACGTGCGGACTTCGCAGATGATGTGAGAAACATAAGGTTTGGGTTGAGCACCGATGGGATGAATCCTTTCGGAGAATTGAGCAGCAGCCATAGCACGGCCGTTACACTATGTATCTATAACATTCCTCCATGGTCATGCATGAAGCGAAAGTACATCATGATGCCGTTGTTGATCCAAGGCCCCAAGCAACCCGGAAATGACATCGATGTCTACACCGAAACCATTGGTTGAAGATCTTGTGACGTTAGGGACGATGGTGCAAGGGTATGGGATGAGTACAAAAGGAGTATTTCACCCTCGTGCATTGTTATTTGTAACAATCAATGGCCCGCTTCTGCTCTCGGTCTGTCGCCCTAAGCTGTCAAAGGATATAGAGCACGCATGCAAATGTTTAGATGAAACAGACGGCATATACCGAAAAACTCTCGGAAGGTTGTGTACATGGGTCATCAGAGGTTTCTTCCTCTGAGTCACCCGTTGCGGAAGAAAGGCAGAAATTTAACGGCAACAGGACCTTCGTGCAAGGCCTCAAAGATCGTAGTGGGACACGTGTGTTTGCTATGGTAAAGGATTTGAAAGTAGTATTTGGAAAGGGTCCTGGAAGCAAACATGTGCAGAATGAGGATGGTCAGGCACCCATGTGGAAGAAGAAGTCAATATTTTGGGACTCGCCTTATTGGGAAGTCATGGAGGTTCGTCACTCACTTGACTTCATGCACATCACGAAGAATGTCTGCTTGAACCTACTAGGCTACATAGATATGTACGGAAAATCGAAAGATACACTGCAAGCTCGGAAGGACCTTAAACTCTTGGAACTGAGGAACGACCTACATCCCCAAAAAAGAGGGAAAGGACAACATTACCTACATCATGCGAGCTACACTCTAAGCAAAGAAGAGAAAAAAGCATGATAGAGTTCTGAGCGAGTGTGAAGGTCCTTAGGATACTCCTCCAATGTAAAGAGACTCATAAACACGAAAGAGAATAAAATCGTACACATGAAATCCCATGACTGTCTTGTGTTTATGACACGATTGCTCCGATGGTCGTGAGAGGCATACTTTCGAGTGGGTATGGGGACAATCACAAAGCGTGTTCTTTTTTCACGCGGTTTCACGAAGGTCATCGACCCGGATAAACTAAGTAAGCCGCAGGATGGCGTGGTACAAAGTGTGGTTAGTCTTGAGATGATCTTTCCTCCTGCATTCTTTGATATTATGGTTCATCTCACTATTCACCTTGTCAAAGAGATAGGTATTCTCGGACCCGTGTATCGCACAACATGTTCCCTTCGAGAGGTACATGAGTGTGCTAAAGAAGTATGTTAAATAACCGTTCTCGTCCAGGAAGGATGCATTGCCGAGGGCTATGGGACAGAGGAGGTGATTGAGTTTTATGTGGATTACATTAATGATCTAAACCCGATCGGCCCCTATATCACGCCATGAGGGAGGCTACGGGGAAAAGGGACACTAGGAAGGAAAGCAATTGCATGCAATGATCTTCTTACATTTAAGCAAGCACATTTCACGGTCTTGAAACAATCAAGCTGTAGTGGCCTCAGATGTCCATGAGCACAAGAGTATTCTCGCCGCGATTTCGGGGAGGTCGAGGATTGGATAACACTGAAGCACATGGATTCTTTCGGCGCTTGGTTCTGTATACATCCTTTGAAAGGGCGGACAATGAGCAGTTACGCTTTGGCTCGGGGACCATCTAGTGAAATCGTGACATTCAAAGTGCGAGATAAATGGTTACACATTCTACACGGATCCCGGGATAACAAGAGCACCAACCAGAATAGCGGTGTCCGTATAGATGCCGAAGACAACAAAGGCAAGGTAGATACATATTATGGTTTCATAGAAGAGATATGGGAGCTCGACTATGGACCTTTGAAGGTCCCTCTATTTAAGTGCCAATGGGTCAAACTGACTTCAAGCGGCGTGAAGGTTGACAAATACGGTATGATAATCGTGAACCTCACGCAAGTCGACTCTGCGCGAACCGTTAGTCTCGCGAATGATGTGAGACAGGTCTTCTACGTAATGGACATGTCAAGCAAACCTAAGAAGCGAAGGACAAGCGCGAAAGATTGTAGTAGTAAGCCAAAGCGACACGTGGTTCTCCAAGGCAAGCGAAGGATTGTTGGAGTTCGGGCGTCCTGAGCGAGGAAGAGTATAGTCGATTCGACGAGCTCCCTCCTTTCATTTGTGGATGTCGACATAAGCCTCCTCAATGAGACAGACGTGGATGCTCCTTTCATACGTCGCGATCATAATGAAGGAACACTTGTAAAGACAAAGTATGTGACTACTTGAGATGTACCACTCTTGTATGAACTATGTATGTGTACCACTCTTGTATGAAACATTCATAAGGAACTAATGCTCCTTTGTATGATGGCAAGTGGCAATGATGTTCACTTTCTTTTTGTACTAGTAAATCGTGCAAGATTACGGCGTAGTCTCCTACTCACTCTCTCTGCCTTCATACGCCTAGTCTCCTACTCACTCTCTTTGCCTTCATCGCCTAGTGCTTGTGGAAGGCATTCTACCTTTTATTATGAATTTTTGAGATATTCGATATTTTATTATGAATTTTTCAGATTTTTGTTATGAATTCTACAAATCCTCAATTTTTATTCTGATATTTTTCAGATTATAAAAATTCTGATATTTTATTATGAATTTTTTAGATTTTTGTTATGAATTCTACAAATCCTCAATTTTTTATTATGATATTTTTCAGATTCTAAAAATTCTGATATTTTATTATGAATTTTTTAGATTTTATTATTAACCAGTAAGGGCACCAAAATTTCCTTGACTTGTAGCAACTCTTCACATCAGAAACGGTTGGTGTTTTCAATCGGATCGATGTGAGTCATCGATCGGTTGGTGTTAACCGATCGATGTGTTATCATCGATCCGGCTGGTGTCTCCAACCGTAGTGATCGCGGTTTGAAAAATGTAACCGTCTTTCATGATCAATTGAAATCAGCAAATGCGCGCCATACAAAAAAGACTACTGGATTGCATGAGAAGTAGTAGCTTGCATTATATATGTAAGAGATAATTACAAAAGTATTATAGAAAGCATTATAATGCTTTATAGATTGCATTATAAGCAGCATTACAAAAATACTTTAACTACAAAAGACTAGCTACTCGTCGTTGTCGGAGGAGGAGGCCGGAGGGTCGTCGAAGTCCTCGCTGCGGCCATCCAGGTCCTCGCTCGAGCCGGCTCGGTCTGGGTCATCCTCCAGATCCCAAATTGTCGCGATATCCCTCCGATGAGTCGTAGCTTGCGTCGGAGGAGGAGGACGGGCGGGCGCTTCTTCGGCGAGGGTGGAGGCGAGGCGGCAAGGGGCACGGAGGAGGCGGAGTCGATCGGAGGGGCGCGGGTGGAGGCGGAGGCGCCGGTAGAAGGAAGCGGAGCAGACGTGGAGATGGCGCCGGCGTAGCGCCGCAGCCATTGGCGCAAGGTCATGCCGGCGGGTTTGGGCGGCGGAGGTGGCGGCGGAGGTGGGGTGGAGCTATCGGAGGAGCTGTTTTTCGGAGCCATCGGAGGAGGAACTGTCGGTGGGGTGGAGCTCATGGCGTCGGAGTGTTTTTCTGCTGATGATGGCGTCGAAAATTAAGGGCCTCTCTGTTCTTATAGGCGCGATTTTGTGTTGGGAAGCGAAACGCCTCTCTGTTCTGCTGATGATGCACTGGGAAGACGAAATGATCAAGCATTGGGAAAACGAAATGATCAAGTCGAAAAGCCTCTCTATTCTTATAGGCGCGAATTTGTATTGGGAAATGAAACGCCTCTCTGTTTCGACGATGATGCAGCGATCAAGCACGAAGGCGAAGCGATCAAGCATCAGGAGACATCGGTCCGGATGAATACCCCAACCGGACCGATAGTGCCTAGGGCTCCCATAAATAAATAAAAAAGAAATCTAGGGCTCAAGGCGCCAAATATGAGCCATCGATGCGGTTGGTGTATCCAACCGAATGATGACTCATCGATCGATTGAATACACCACCCAGCATCGATGGCTCATATTTGGCGCCGAGCGGAGCCCTAACACTACTACAAGCGGTTGGTAATACCAACCGCTTGTAAAAGCCCTTCCACAAGCGGTTTTTACTACCAACCGCTTGTAGAGGTGACAGTATAAGTACGCCAACAGACCAAATTTTCCAAGTCCCTGCTCTCAGACCAAAAATTTTCTAAGTCCCCGCGCGCTCTCAGACCTCGTCGCCGCCTCCTCAGCGACCTCGCCGACGCCACCTCGCCATCGTCTCCTCTGCCACCGCTCGACGCCGCCCCACCATTCCACCCCGGAGGACCGAGGTATAGCTGCGCACGCCCTCCTCCTCCCTCTCTAATCCCACTGCCCGCAAGGTGTTCGGCGAAATGCCTGAGGAGTGGTCCGGCTAGGATGGGCGCCAGGGTCTGGAGCAAGAAGAAGGAGGGAGTGAGGAAGAAGGGTGGGTGCTGTGGTGCGAGCGAAATCCGTCTGGAGCTTGCTGTCTGGGAAGAAATTAAGTGGCAGGAGGGGGGAAGAGAGACGTGTGCACTGGCCACGCACTACTTGTTAATTTCTTCACCAGTACCTTTACCTAATTCGGGTCCCATTCTTTGGATACTTGACTTGTTAAGTCTTCATTGATGTTTCATTTATATATATGCATTATTGTCATTGGTTCTTTCTGATTTTGTTAATTAAGACCAGATGTTATATAATATGAGAGAATTTTAATTTACTATTCTTAGAAGGTATATACCAAGTCGTCTATTGAGCTAGCACCAAAAAGTTCTAAGCGTTTGAAGGTTATAGGTACAAAGGGCTTAAAAGCGTTTGGTGTTTATGTTCTGTCTCCAGGCGTTATCTTTGCAAGTTTGGTGCATGTGATCTATGTCGATTTTAGGTGTTATGTGTTTCTTAATCATGTATTAGTCATGATTCATTATATGAATGACATAATGTTCTTTGAGCTCGCAGTTGTCGTCAAGCGAGGCAAAGCGCCCAAGAGACAGGGCCCAACTCATATATTCTTTAGAATATTATTCTTATTGCTCAATAAAAAATAATGAATCACATGGAATAATCGCATGCCATCATTTGGTGTAATAGACTACTAACATTCTAGTTGTGGATTTATAAACTTAGTTTTCTTTTTTGGAAATGATGGCATGCAAGTGGAGACCGTATTGATTCATTATTTTTTATTGAGCAAATAAATAATATTTGAATTGTCAATTGTATAAGTATATGTGAAATGTGTAAGTATATGTGAAATGTATAAGTATATGTGAAATGTGTAAGTATATGTGAAATGTCAAATTGTATATATATCATGTGAAATGTGTAAGTATATGTGAAATGTCAAATTTATTACAATATGCTTGTGTTGTAATCTGTAATATGGTTGTTTATGTCAACATTTTTTCGGAATTAGGATAGATGGAGCAACCAGGACGTGGTGACCCTAATTTCGATGCAGGAGAACAGTTCTTGCTGGACTCCATCGCGCTGGGTAGCGCTGATGCCGCTGAGGCTAATGTTGGTTCCAGTGAGGCTGTTGACGCTGGAGCCACTGGTTCCGGTGAGGCCGTTGAGGCTGCAGCCGATGAAGGCATTGACGCTAGAGCCACTGGTTCCGGCGAGGATGAGGTATAGCCAGAAGAATATAATCCCCGTGGACATGTTAATTAATCGCAATTCATTAATATAATACACTTTGACACGTTTATACATATGTTTGTGTATTTCAAGCCCCGTACATCGAGCAACCAACCCAAGCATCGGGGACCTAACAAGAAGCCATCCACAAAGCACGTGTTTACGGACGTTAACAACGAAGGGATGCCGGTAGCCCCTCTTTCAGCAATTGGGCCGT
Source organism: Guadua angustifolia (assembly GCA_036346375.1). Lineage (NCBI taxonomy): Eukaryota > Viridiplantae > Streptophyta > Magnoliopsida > Poales > Poaceae > Guadua > Guadua angustifolia. The sequence goes on from CM070510.1 coordinate 59,235,609, forward strand.
ACAACAACGCTTGCGGTTATCATGTGAGGGATCACGTCGCAATTAGCATCAGAAAATGGGCCGAAGTTCCTCAAGTTACCAAGGACCTGCTCTGGCATGATATTAAGGAAAATTTCACATTTCCTCAAGGGTCCGAAGACAAGGCCAAGAAATTCACTCTGAAGAAGATGGCAACAATGTTTCAGGCGTGGAAGACGTTTCTCCGCCGCAAGTATGTCCAGAAGGGAGAAAGACCCGACTTCAACCAATTTCCTAAGCTGGCGGATCACTGGGAAGCATTCGAGGAGTACAAGCTGTCAGCTGAAGGCCAGATCGCGAGTCAGAAGAACAAGGCCAATTCACAGAAGAAGAAATACCACCACCATCTTGGCACCGTGGTTACCTCAAGGTCAGCAGAAATGGGAGAAGCGGGAAGAAGAATTAATGGCGAATGACGTCACACCGGCTACCACTTTGTGGGATGAGCGCCTGCGCAATTGGTTTATGGGTCACGGGGGGAGCCTTTCAGATGACGGCAGCTTGGTGATGGCACCAGGAGTGCAAGAGCCTGGTCAAAGGATTGTACAAGCTGCCGAAAGCGATCTCAGCAGTATGCGTCGCGTGCTGACAGGAGCATGACGTGCTAACACATGCCCTTCAAAACCCTGAGCATCCGGGACGGACACGAGGTATGGGCAAGCATCTGGCAGTGGAAGTACGGTTTCGCCAAGGATGCGGATACGTATAGGAGCCGGCAGAGAAGCAAAACAAGAGAATCATATAAAGTGTACCAATTGGAACAAGAGCTGAGAGCAACCCAGGCTAGCATCGGCGACATAATTGCGCAACAAGTACAAATTGCCCTCAGCAACCTTCAGGGACTAGGTCCGAGCAATCAGCCGAACGCCGTGATCAGCCCCTCCGCGTGGCGGAGTAGCTGCGCGTCCACCGGGGCCCCTGAAGCGGAGAACTTGCTAGCCCATTACCCCGTGGATGACATAAGGGTTCGCCGCCAGTGTGAGCTACACGTTGATGCGCGTAACCTCTCCATCAAGGTGGCTTACGGTATGGCATTTCCGGTGGAGCAGGGCCAGACGTTCCACTGCAACGAGATACCCCCGGGTTACTCGAAGGTCGCGGTGGAGGAGGTACTGAGCGGATTTGACGAACTTAACCTCGATATTGCTGGAGGCGACGGCGTGACCAAGCTTGGACAGCCCTCCACAAGATATCATCCTCTGGCGCAAACGATACATCATATTTCCGGATGGTGTGGAGGTGTCATCTCCACCACGGCAACCCACGCCTCCAACGTCACCTCCACGCAATGCCTCGCCGGCAAAACAGAGCACGCCTCCTCCACCACCTGCTCCATGCAGAAGCCCTACTCCGCCACCACCATCTCAAACAAAAACGAACCTCCCCAGGAAAACCACGCCTCCACCATCTCCTCCAAGGAAGAAGCTCGATAGCGAAGGCTCCTCCACCCGCTCCCAAGAAGGCCTCCTCCAGCCGATCAACAAAGACAAAGGAACCTCCAAAGAGGCCATATGATATGACTAAGGAGGAGAGTGACGCGGTCAGGAAAGCAGAATTGGCTGCACACTTCGCAAAAAAGAAGCCAGAGCCAAAGAAGGTACCAATTGATCCAAAAGCGGCGGAACACTTCGCGACATGCCGTGCAAAGCCACTGGCTGTGCCGTCCAACTATGAACGGACAATAATGAAGGCTACACAGAAGAATAAACGTGGTCAAGCGGCGGCGGCAAAGAACAAGAGAGACCAAGATCAGGAGAATTACCTCGAGAAATTTATGAAGGGTGCACGACTCAGTTCCGCAGCTACAGCTCTTGGATTAACAGATGATCTCCCAATGGCAAAGGTCAGATGGCAATATCAGTTGGGCCGGGAGCTAATTGACCCTAATGAGATAAAGGATCTGCCAACCAAGATGCGGCAATTTCATGAATGGTACATGACAGAGTCCGCTCAAGGAAGAACGATGTTCCTCCGCTTCAAAGAAGAAGATTTTTATCGCGGGGACAACAAAGATATGGCTCGAATTCGACGACTTCTACAATATTTACCATGCTGACTCCATCAACGTGTCTCTCATGAGCTGCTGGTGCCTGTAAGTGTCAACCTCATACCTTTACCGTGTGTTTCCTCATACAATAAAATTGCAACTTTTAAACTTATACCTTTCTATGTAGAATGGAGATACAACGATATAGAAAAGAGAACATCTTCAACGTGGGCTTCATCGACCCTGAGATTGATAACGAGTACGTCTTTGGATTGAACCATGGCCGAAAGCATGTTGAAGATTACATTCTCGATGCATTCTTGGGACAACACTACAAACCGTACATACTTCTGCCCTTCAACTTCGGGTACGTATATATACAACCTCTCGTTCTTATATTTTCCAAGGCATTGATAATACTACTAGCTAGTTACATATATGTTGCAATACTGAAAGGTCATGTGGAGGTCTATCCTTGTGTGTGATGAGTAATTGACAAGATTTGAGATTGGATTGATTTGAAATTGAGTTTGATTTGAATTGGATCTTCAAATTGAAGCAATTTGAGTGTTGGTTGCTTTTCCTAGTGCTACCGGCCTGAGGGCGGTAGCATCGGACCGTTGAGTGAAATTATGAGTAATTAATGATTTGGGATAATCATTGAAAATATCTTTGTGGGCATTGCTATGTGAAAGGTTTTTCCTTGTCTTTGATGGTTGCAGGGCGACGGTGCTAGGTCATGGTGAGGCGGAGGATGACCGGGACTAGGCGAGGAGCGTCGGAGGTCCAGACCGTCGAGAGATCACCGGAAGATGACCGGAGACGGAGTCTGGGCAAACCAAGAAGATAAGGAAAGGAGATGATGCTAGCTAGATGCCGTGTGGATCAATGAGGGCCGTCGGATTGCGGTCTAGTTGATAGGTTAGCGGGTCTAGGTAGTATGCTTTGAAACCTGCAAGAAAACCCGGTATGTGTGTGGGTTTTGGGTTAGCCCTTGCATGGCTGTGTGAGTGGGTCAATCCTAGCCCTTAGATGAGTGTCCTAGGGTTGAGGGACTCATCCAAGGGTGGTAGGTGGCCCAAGAGTAGTATAAATAGGGGTGGAGGGATGGCCTCCTTCCCTTGAAGGTTTGAGTTGCTCCTTTGAGCTTTGCCCACATGAAGTGAGGCTTTGTAAACCTTCCCACCAGAAATACAAAGAAATTTCTTTACATTATTGTTAATTTAAATTCCGCATTTAAATTATGTCTTTACTTTACGCAATTTAAATTCAGCATTTACGTTACGCATTTATTTTCCCGCAATTTACATTCATGCAATTTGGATTTGCCTCGCCTCCTTCTAAATGCTGATCTTGGATGTTTTGAGTGTGTTCATATGATTTTACATCTCTTTTGCACTCTTTGATTAAGTTGAGATCATCTTTTCTTTCAAGTTCCAGTTCTGTCCAGAACTTGTTCTTCGCGCAGTAGTTAGTATTTTATTTTTAGAAAAATCTAGAAAAATCCTTTTTGCGTGATTCTTGCTGGAGATTGTGAGGGACTCCCATATCTATCTGTAGCAAAATTTTGGAGTTCACTGGTTGCACCGTTTGGGCGCCATGAGGTGAAAACCGAGCCCCAAATTTTCTGCTTGTAGTTCCTGACTGTCTGTGTTTATAGATTTATGATGATTTTTATACATGGATTTTTGATCTGAAATTTGGTAGAGATCTTCATGACTCATCTTCTCATAGGGAGAAAATTTCTCTTAATTTTTTGAGCAACATAAACCCACCAACCACCTGTTCAAATTAAAGATAGTTTCTGGAAATATCTGCTTTTGCTTTTCTAAAAGAGACTTTTGTGTCTTGGCTTGATCTCTTTTAGAAAAGAAGTATTTGAATTGATTCCTCTTTATTTGGATACTTGACAACCAGGATTGTGTTTGAAAAATCCCTCACATATTTTATGGATCTCATCCATGTAAGCTAGGGATACACATAGTTGTCTAGTCATTCCGGTTTTTGCGGGTTTTGCGAATTTGAGGAGCACCGGTTTTCTTTGCGCGATCTTGTCAAGATTTTGGTTGGAGTATTTTTGGGAAAATTTATTTGCGACCATTCACCCCCCCTCTGTTCGCCATCTCGATCCTTCAATTGGTATCAGAGCCGGTTTTGCTCTTCCATAGATCTTGACCGGTCTCAAGAGCCATGGCGACGGACAAATACTCCACCAAGCCTCCCATTTTCAATGGAGTTGATTTTCCTTTTTGGAAGTCCCGAATGGAGTCGTACATCACTGCCTAGGGCTTCCTGATATGGCAGAAGGTGAAGCTCCCGTATGAGGTTCCTGCCGATGAGGACGTCATGGCCGGAAATATGGCTGACGTTGAGGCAAATGCTAAGGCTAGGAACATCCTTATCTGAGGCCTTAGCCCATGATGAGTACGACAGATTTCTCACCTTCGCTCCGCCCACAGATTTGGGTAACCCTCGATGCTTACCATGAGGGCACTACTCAAATCAAGACCGTGAGCGAGACCGATTCAAGCCGAGTACAACAAATTTGAACAACGTCTTTGGTGAGAGTCTCGATGAGTGCTTTGGTCGGTTTACCAAGATTTTGAGCGACCTCCGAGCGATCGGTTGTATATACCCCGACTCGGACAATGCTCGGCATTTCTTGACCCGACTCGACCTTCGGGTTTGGGAGATGAAGGTGACCACCATCAAGGACACCACTGATCTGTCGACTCTGACTCTTGACGGGCTTTATTCCCGCCTCAAGACTCATGAGATTGATGTCGTCTCTCGGAAGACGAAATCTCAGTCGATGGCTTTGGTCACCGATCCCATTGGGTCCTCTTCTGGATTTTCTCTTGACTTTGCTTCTGGTTTCTCTCTCTCCGCTCTTTGCGACGTAAGCGATGAAATTCTGGAACGATCTCCAGAAAAGAAAAAATTGATAAAATGCCACCTCTGATATTGTCGCTCGCTAAAATACCACTCTTCTCTCAATGACATGTGGGACCTTCTGTGTCTATGACAGTGGGCCCGAGTGGTATTTTAACGAGGACCAATGTTAGGAGTGGCAAAATTTCAAATCTCCCCTCCAGAAAATGAGCTTGCTCTTGTCGCTCGAAAATTTTCCAATATTTACAAGAGAGTGAGAGAGAAGAAGAGAGGTGGCATGATCACCTGCTTCGAGTGTGGTGGCCCCAACCACATTCGAGCTTAACCGCCCTAAGCGGAGAAGGGCAAGAACGACGTCAGCGGTTTGGGCAAGAACGACTACACCGACAAGAACCGCAACAAGAAGCCTCCAGTTCATGAACCGGCGCACGAGAAGAAGTACCACAACTTCTCCAAGAACAAGAAGCTCTTCCACCGCGTCCTCGCCGCCCTCGACGACATCAACCTCTCCGACACGGAGACATGGAGCGATGAAGGCGAGGATGATCCGCAAGAGAAGAAAGGCGGCGACGACTTCTCCGGCATGTGCTTCATGGCAGGCGCCATTGAAGTGAGCGACTCCGAGCTGTAAATGACGACGGATGAGGTACCCACCTACGACGAGTTAAATGATGCCTTCTGTAAATTAGGCAAGTTTCATGCTAAGGCTAGGTCGAGGTGTTCTGAGTTAGAGAAGGAGGTAGATAGTTTGTCTCGGGAGTTAGCTTCACTTAAATCATGTTCCTCCCGAGACTCTGACAGCTATACTCTCTGTGATGCTTTGCTTGTGGAGTTGGAGAACCTAAGAACCCTGCATGATAGTGTGGTTTCTGATATTGAGGCTCTTAGGTCGAAGGATGCTAGCACATGTTCTATTGATCCTATTCCTATTGATGCTAGTTTTCTTCATACTCACACAACTGCATCTTGTGAAAATTGCCCTAAGCTACTTGCTGAAATTGATGCCATGAGTTGTCACCTTAGGAAGCTTTACGCTAGAAATGATGAACTTGAATTGCATGCTTCTAAGGACCCAAATACTCATGTGAGGGTCAGAAGCAACTAAAATTTGATAATGAAGCTTTGAATGCCAAGTGTGATCAACTTGCTAAGGACTTACTAGTTAAGTCAAATAATGGTTGCTTGCTATGTATTGGGATTGAGGATGGCGTGGATAAGGTCCACATGAGCTTAGGAAGAAGTTAGAGGCCGAGTTGGTAGAATTAGAGGCGCTTCTTGTGCTTCTGTGAGTCTCTCAAATTTGAGGCGGTAGTGTATAGGGAAAAATATGCACGCTTGTGTCGATCCTCTTCTTGGCTCTTCTTCTACTCCTTCCCTTGCTCTTCATCGCCTCACTTCCGAGAGTGTCGGTATCTTATGAGCACTCTCGAGAAATTTGTTGGAGGCAAGAAGAAGCTCAATCTCATTCTAGACCGGTCCAAGATTAGCAGATTCAATCAAGGTCTAGGATTTGATTACTTGGAGCACGCTAGGACTCATCCTCCTACCATTGTGCGTGGTTCCAAGAGTGGAGAGATAGTGGTTGCTCCGGGTTGAGCACCACTATGTTTAGGTCTCTTTGGTGTGGTCCACGGGACTTGACGAGAAGGATGCTTCTCTTGTTATACGCCTCTAACAAGGCAAAGTACACATGCACCTTCAGTAGAAGGATGGTCACCTAGTAGATTTACGCTTCAGCGCGCCAAGATCACTCGGCGTGGCGTGTTGATGCTCTTAGGGGTATTGAGGGTCATCCCGGACTCGAGTGCTCTAAAGCGCCTGCTACTACTAGACGAGTTAGAAAGTCGCTTTGTTTTTGGGCAGCGTCGAGGACTCGGTCTTCATCTTTGTTGATCGAGTTTTAGTCCAGAGTTGCTCGTGGTCGGATCTTTTCTGCCGTCCTCTTGATATTCCTCGCTTTTTCCCATCGAGGTAGATATCGGCGGCGTGAGGTGTTTTACGGTAGGAGACCTAGGCGCCTCATTGGGATGGTCGGCCTTTGCACCACGGCGGGCCAACCCGTTTTAGCTCCTAGATCATCTACTAAAGTTACTCTTGATCATCAAAGAAACACTCGAGTCGGTCTTCTTCGTGGCTGGTACTCGAGCGTCGTGTAATTGATATTGGGTTCCCAAGTCTTCACTTTATCGATCTTGAGTCTTCTCTTTTGACTTGATCGGGTTAAATCCGGATGGGGAAGGAGATGTTTGGATTGTTGACTCGGGTGTTCTCGCCATATGACCGGAGATTCTCGTTGGTTCTCTTCCTAGTCCGAGCCCCCGTGATGAGTTGATCACTTTTGGGGATGCTTCTTGAGTAGAGTCATTGCTAAAGGTTACATGCGCATTAATGAAAATTTTATTCTTAAGGGCGTTGCCTTAGTGAGTAAGTACGCAATACAATCGCTTTACATTTCTCGGCTTATCGATGACTCTTTCGAGGTAAGCTTCAAGAGTAATGCTGTAGAATCTTTGATTCATCGGGAGGGTTAGTTCTTGGGATTTCTAGATTTGGGAGAGTGTTTAGTGCTAATTTTTACGCTTCTTCGGAGACTCTCTTCGATGTTTGATTGCTACGAGTCCCGTGATCTCTCCTTCTGGCATAGGAGACTTGGTCACATTGGTTTTGATCATTTGACCCGAGTTAGCAGTCACGATCTCATTCGTGGTTTGCCCAAACTCAAGATGGTCAAAGACCTAGTTTGCTCTCCCTGCCGACATGGCAAGATAGTTCTTCTTCTCATCCTCCGATCCACCGTAGTGATGGTGATGCACCGGAGACAGCTTTTACACATGGATCTTGTTGGTCGGCTAGAGTCTTGATCGGCAGGAGGAAGTGGTATGTCCTTGTCATTGTTGATGATTTTTCGAGGTATTCTTGGGTATTTTTCATGGCCTCGAAGGATGAGACTTTTTCTCACTTGGGGATTGGTTAGTAGGTTGTCTATTGAGCTCCCAGGTGCATTACGAGCTATACGCAATGATAATGGCACCGAGTTCAAGAATTCCTACTTTGAGAGTTTCTGTGTGGAGTCTGGGTTAGAGCATCAGTTCTCCTCTCCATATGTCCCTCAGCAAAATGGCGTAATGGAAAGGAAGAATAGGACCCTGGTTGAGATGGCGGGGCGATGCTAGATAGTCTGATACTCCTAGGAAGTTTTGAAATTTGAGGCTATAGCTACTGCTTGTCATGTTTCCAATCGCGTTTTCTTGAGAGCACATTTGCATCGCACTTCTTATGAGTTGAGGTATGGGCGAAAGCCTAGTGTTTCTCATTTTCGCGTTTTTGGTTGCAAGTGTTTCATCTTGAAGTCTGGTAACCTAGATAAGTTTGAGTCTCGTTCTTCTGATGGTATTTTTCTGGGTTACTCGACTTCTTCTCGTAGCTATAAGTGCAGGTTGTGATGCGAATAGGATCATAGAGACCTATGGCGTGACTTTTGATGAGGCTAGCCGGAGAGCTAGACACGATATTTCGGCTCTTCTTATCCCTCAGAGACCATCTTTGTAGAGGATGAGGATGATGGAGATGATGGTGTTCCACGATCCAGTTTCCTCTACACCGAGGTGCCTCCTGTTTCCATTTACGCACCTCGGGAGACCAACCCTTGCCTTCGGACTCTTCTTGGCGAGTGGCTCTGTTCCTACCTCTTCTCCTCAAGAGGTAGAGGCCACTCGCTTACAGTCCTCCACAACACATTCAATGTTCTCATCCACTGGCAGATCATTGGTGATCTATTTGGCGTGTTCTGCGCTTGTCGGCGTACTACTTTGGGTACCCTCATCGCCGACAAAAGCGTTAACTGGCGGTCAACATGTCGAGACCCACGTGGCGCCCGGCGTAGGTGGCGAAACGCCGCCGCGCCCGGCGGCGGCCCACGTGGCGCCCGGCAGCAGTGGCGAAGACGCCGCTTCGCCCGAAAGCGACCCGTGGCGCCCGGCGGCGTGTGGCGAAACGCCACGCGGCGCCGTGGCGGCGGCAGTGGCGAAAGCACGCCTTTCGCCCGGTGAGCGATCCACGTGGCGCCGGCGGCGGTGGGCGAAAGCACGCCCGCCGCCCGCCGCAAAACAAAAGGTGGTGCGAGTGGCTTCACCGAAGCTCCTTCCCTGTCGTCCGTTACGGCAGCAGAGGCAGCGATGTCGAACTGTCAGCGCGAGGATTTCTGCTACAAGCCCATTCCTCGGCGCCTCTCACCAACTTTGTCAAGAAAAGGTTACATCCCGGCGGACGAGCGAAGCCATCGTCGGCATTTAATGAGGCCGAGGCAGGACAAAGACGGGAGGCGTATTAAATATGTAAGGATCGAGATGATGACCCTTTTTACCTACTCCCGTCGGCTGGCCTATATAAGGGCCCTCGGGTGCATGGGGAAGGGGGTCGAAAGTAGAAAAGAGAACAAGCAAGAGTACATGCAGAAGAGCCTAAGGAAGAACTTGTAATTCCCAAGCTTTGTCTTGTCTTGGGTTTCAAACACTCTCTATAAGCAATCTAGCGGGAAGTAAGGTGTTACCGAGGCAAAGGGGCTGAACCTAGGTAAAATCTTGGTGTCATCCTAGTTCTTAGTGGCGAAGCTCGTTGCGGGGAGTTCCTAGGGTTTCCCTCGCTAGGTTTAGCCCGCCTTGACGCCCTCCTTAAGAACAAAACCCGGTCCGTAGACTCGGGCTGTCGGGTGGAATACGCCGGCGAGGGCGCGCTGTAGGGGGCTAGTGGTTGGCTTTTCCGGCTAACTCCCCGGCGGACTTCGGCGTTCGCGATTCAGAAGCAAGCTCGCGCATCCGAAGATGGCGGATCCTCAGCATCAGAATATCGCGGGGGCGAGCGACGACCAAGGCGCCTCCCGGTCATCGCGCCGGTCGAGGGACCGTCTCACCCCGCCACGCAAGGCGGCTTCTTGTTCCTTAGGCGGGGGAGCAGCCCGTGCGTCGCAGGCTGGCCATGGAGGCGGCCACTCCTGCCCAGAACTTGCACGCAGCCCGTGCTCTTCTGGACCACCCTCCGGTGGAGTTCGCGGGAGACTCCCCGGCCACTCCGTGGCTGCGAAGCATTGCTGGCCTCGTGGATGCGGCCCAACTCCGGGTAGGGCTCCCGCCGGTCAGTACTAATCGTACCTTAGCGCCTAAAAGCGCATGCAGGCGCTCTCGGGCCTCGGCCGCCCCTAACGAGAAAGGCCACGGCGGGGGCCGGGTCGAGGAAGGCGCACACCCGGTCCGGTTCCTCGAGGAACTGTGGGGACCTCCGCTCTCATCTGGACGAGAGCCCGGCCAAGGGCGATGACCTCATGATCGCTCGCCGTGCCACCGGACCAAGAGCGCCGCCAGAAGCAGTGGCGGTGGCGATGAAGTCCCCATGGCTCTCATCCTCGGAACGGGGAGGAAGTTCACTCCTCGGCTCTACCTGAGCCGCCTCGCGCCCCCATGAGCAGTCGCCGGACCGGCCCTCTGACGAAAGCTCGGCTCCCCTCTGGCGTCGGGTGCCAGGCCTTCTCCCGGCGATTGCGCCGCGTAACCTGGCTGGACAGGTTCCGCCCGGCGGCCATAGAAAAATATGACGGCACCACCAACCCGGAGGAGTTCCTCCAAATCTACACGACGATGGTGCGGCGGTGGCGGATCCAAAAGGTCATGGACAACTACCTCCCATGCCTTGGCGTGCTCGCCCGCTCTGGTGCTAAATCTCCCCGAGGTCGGTGCACTCGTGGGGAAAGTTATCTTGACATCTTTGTCGCCAATTTTCGTGGCTCCTTGGCGCAGCCGGTGTGGAGGATGACCTCCATACGAGCAAGAGAAGGGGAGTCGCTTCGCGACTTCATCCGGCGGTTCTGCCACTGCCGCAACACAATCCCCACATCTCTGAGCAATCGGTCGTCATCGCCTTCAGGAGGGGCGTCTGCGACCGCAGAAGATGAAGGAGAAGATGGCCACCGCACCATCGCCTTCACCTCCAGAGCTCTTCTCCTCGCCCATAAGTGTGCGGGCCGCTGGAGGCAAGGGGGCGGCCGCCCCAAGGGTGGCCACGGCAAGGATGAGGCCGGGACCTCGAAGGGTTCCGGCCGCTCAAGCAAGAAGGCGCGGAAGCGCGAGGCGGGTGAGACCAGGCTGGTCTTGGCCGCCGGGCGCGACGAGCGACGACGGAGAAGACCCGCGCCCGAAGCGCTTGATCGCCCGCGATCGGCGTGAAGATCGCCATGAAGCGGCGTGGTGACCGTCGTGATCCGGCGTGGTGATCGCCCGTGATCGACGTGGCGGCCGCCCGCGTCGTGGGAATGACCTCCGCGACCAAAAAGAGGGCGAGCCCTATTGCCCAATACACAAGACCAATACCCATGACCTAGATAATTGCCGGGTTGTGGACAAGATGGTGGAGAAACGGCTCAAGGAACGCCGCCCCGATGATGATCAAGATGAAGATCCCCGCTGGCCTTCCAGCAGGCCGATCACGTGGTGGCCTATATCCATGGTGGTTCGTCCACCTTCCCCTCCAACGCCGCTTACAAACGGCTGAAGAGGGAAGTGTGTGCCACCACATCAAGCTCGGGGGCGGGTCGGATGCTGAAGTGGTCTGAGCAAGCGCTCACCTTCAGTCAGGCTGACCATCCCGAGGGCGCCGACGGCTTGGGGAATCTCCCGGTCGTAGTGTCGCCCACCGTCCGGAACGTGCGGCTCACCCGCGTGCTGGTGGACGGAGGGAGTTCTATCAACCTCCTGTCCTCCTCAGTGTTCCTAGCGCTTCAGATCCCGGCAGATCTGCGCCAAAGATCGCCCTTCTTGGGGTAGCCCAAAGGCTGGTTTGATGCCCACGACAACAGTCGCCTCCCGTTACCTTCGGGGAGAGGGACAATTACCGCACCGAATTGGTGGATTTCGAGGTCGCCGACTTCGACCTCCCCTATAATGCCATACTCGGCCGACCGGCGTTGGCCCAGTTCATGGCGGCCACCCACTATGCGTTCATGGTGGTGAAGATGCCGGGGCCCGCTGGCCCCATTGTGATCAGGGTAGATAGGGCAGAGGCCTTGCGTTGTTTCAAGGTTGCGCAGGACCTAGCCGGTGCCACCTGCGTTGGGCGCCCAGACGCCACTTCTTCGGGAGCCCTCAGTTCGGACCGCGCCCACCTAGCTCACGGTGAGGTTAAGGTGGTCGCCCTGAGTGCGGGCGAACCCCGAAAGACCGTCAACATTGGCGCCAACCTCAGCGCCAAATAGGAAGACGCGCTCGTCGCCTTCCTCCAGTCCAATTCCGACGTGTTCGCCTGGCAACCGTCCGATATGGCTGGGGTCCCCAGGGAGGTGATCGAGCACCGATTGGCAACGCTCCCCGAGGCGCGTCCGGTCCGGTGGCAGGCGCCCGAGCGTCAAGACGCCATTCTAGAGGAGGTGGAGAAGCTGCTGAGCGCGGGGATCATCCGGGAGGTCTCTCATCCTGAGTGGCTCGCCAACCCCGTGCTCGTCAAGAAGTCCAACGGGAAATGGCGCATGTGTGTCGACTTCACCGACCTCAACAAGGCCTGCCCGAAGGACCCTTACCCCCTGCCGCGGGTCGATCTCAATGTTGACTCCACGGCCGGGTGTGAACTACTGTGCTTCCTGGACGCGTACTCCGGGTACCACCAGATTAGCATGGCGCTTGAAGATGAAGAGAAGACCGCTTTTGTAACCCCTACGGGTGTTTACTGTTATGTAAGAATGGCTTTTGGTTTAAAAAATGCTGGTTCCACTTACCAACGTGCCATGCACATTACCTTCCGCCCCCAAATGCTGGTTTATGTTGATGATTTAGTTGTGAAGATCAAAAAGAATGAAGAACTGATCCAAGACCTGGAGGAGACCTTTGCTAACCTCCGGAAGAACTGCTTGAAGCTCAACCCGGAAAAATGCGTGTTCGGTGTGCCCTCCGGCAAGCTATTGGGCTTTTTGGTATCCAGCCGGGGCATTGAAGCCAACCCCGATAAGATATCGGCCATCGAGCACATGAAGCCGCCAGCGCGACTCAAGCAAGTCCAATGCTTGGCGCCGCTGGCCTCCTAAGGCGGTTCATTGCGGTTGGGGAGAAAAGCTTGCCTGTTTAAGGCTGTGAAGAAGACAAACCACTTGAGTGAACTCAAGAAGCCTGTAAGCGTTTGAAGAATTGAAGCGGTACCTCTCCTCTCCCGGTCTTTGGTTTCCCACCGGGTGAGCCGCTGCTCAGATATAGCTGCCACCCCTGAGGTGGTGAGCGCGGTGCTGATTGAGGAGAGGGAAGGCGTCCAAAGGCCGTGTACTACATCAGCAAGGTATCGCAGACGGCCGAGACCCAGTACCCTTGAGCTCGAGAAGATCTTTGTCGTGATCTGGTGGCGCCCGTGAAGCTGCGCCATTATTTCAAGGACGGAAGTTACAGTGGTCACGGCCTACCCTCTGCGAGATCCTCCACAACCGAGAAGCGAGGGCCGGATCTAAAATGGGCGGTGGGCTGGGGAATTCGACCTCAAATTCGTACCGACCGCCATCAAAAGTCGGTTGGCGGAGTTTGTCGCCGAGTGGACTCCCGCTCGGAAGCCGAAGATACTCCCGCGCCTTCTCCACGGACCTTATTCTTCGATGGTTCCTTCAGAGTTGAGGGCGCTGGGCCGGGTAAATCTGGTCTCCCGGCCACGGCGTCCTCGAGATGTGGTCGCCCTCGAGTTCAAGGCAACGAACAACGAGGTGAGTCTGAGGGCTCATTGGCGAGGTTGCGCATCGCTTCGGCATTGGGCATTCGGTGTCTCCAAGTCAAGGGAGACTCCCTGCTGGTCATCAATCAAGCGCGGAAAGAGTTCCAATGTTCTGACCCCACCATGGCGGCGTACCTGGCGGAGGTCCGAAGAATGGAGCGTCATTTTGAAGGTTTGGGATATATCCATGTCCCCCGGCGCGACAATCACCTTGCGGACGGGCTCTCGCAGCTTGCGTCCTCAAGGGCTCCTGTTCCGGTCGGAGTCTTCGAAGAAAGGCTATCGCGACCGTCCATCACGACCCCCGATCCAGGTGGGGACGATGGTGTCATTATCCACCCCGATTCGAGCGGGGATGACGGCAAGGCCGTTGCGGCCTCCGGCTCAGGTGGGGACGGTGGCGCCGCTGTCATGACCTCCGGCTCCGGGGAGGGAGACAGCGTGCCCGCCTCAGCCCCCGGGTCCGGGAGGGAAGATGGCGGCGCTGCCAAGGCAGCGCTAGGGGAAACGCTCGGCCCAGCAGAGTACCCGGGCGAGCACCGAGTGGTCGCCACGCTTGGCCAGGAAAATCAGTGGATGGATCCTATCCTAGCCTTCCTGCGTGACCAAGTGATCCTCGACGATGATGCCTTAGCTGAGAAGATTGCACGTAAGGCCAAGTGCTATACCCTGGTAGGTGGAGACCTATATCGCCAGGGCAGGAACGGAGTTCTACTGAAGTGCATCACTCGGGAAGAGGGGAGCAGCCTGCTCTCTGATATCCATGGGGGCGTGTGCGGGAGCCATATGTCCGGCCGGACGCCGGTCGGGAAAGCGTTCGCCAAGGATTCTATTGGCCCATCGCCTCCGGGATGCTTGTGAGTGGTGAGGACATCGAAGCTTGTCGATTCTTCGCCGAGCAAATCCACCGACCACCCGAGCTCGCAAACTATCCCGCTCTCCGGCGTTTGCGATGCGGGGCTGGATATCTTGGGTCCGTTCGCGGGCCACAGGGGTTTCACCCACCTCTTCGCCGCCATCGACAAATTCACGAAGCGGGTTGAGGCCGAGGCGCGCGCCATCACGGCCGCCGCCGAAATCAAATTTATGCGTGGGATCTTCACCCGCCGAGTCGCCAATCGCATCATCACCGGCTAACGGGACCCAATTCACCAATGCGGCTTTTTCGGAATTCTGCGATTTAAATGGGCACCAAGGTATGCTTTTGCCCGGTGGCCCATCCCATGAGCAACGGACAAGTGGAACGCGCCAACGCGCTGGTGCTGAAGGGCCTCAAGACAAGAGCGTTTGATCGGCTTCACAAGAGGGGCGCGCGGTGGACGGAAGAACTCCCGACGGTACTATGGTCGCTTCGTACCACGCCCAGCCGGGCCACGGGCGAGACGCCTTTCTTCCTGGTGTACGGGGCAGAGGCTGTTCTCCCTTCCGAGCTATCGCTCGGTTCCCAAGCGCCTCGATGTTCAACGAAGAAGACGGGAGGATCTCCGGCGAGAAGACGTCAACCTTCCGGAGGAGGTGTGGGATCGCTGCGCCTTAGCGCCGCCCGCTACCAAAGAAAGTCTCAGCGGTACCACGCCACCCGGTCTCGAGAGAACAACGGCGATGGCGACACGGTCTTGCGCAGAATCCAGACACACGCCGGGTTGCACAAACTGTCTCCCCGATGGGAGGGCCCTTGAGGTGGTCTCGAGATCTCGCCCGGGCGGTCCGGGTTAACCGAGGATGGTGAAGAACTGACGAATTCCTATAACATAGAGATGTTGCGGAAATTCTACCCATGAGGGAATTGTAAGTATCCCGCTGATCGCCCTGGTCAACCATGAGGTGAGACTCTCCCTTGGCTGGTTGGCGGCTTCTGGCGGTTAGTAAGGTTGTCGCCAAAAAGGCTTTCAATTTACCATCGTTGTCCCTTTCTTTTCCCATAGTAGCAAGTTCTTTTTGCATGAATACCGCTGGTCCCGTATGTTGGCTAATTCCTTGATGATCAGTAAGAGTCACCGGGTGCCTGTGTCCGACAAGGACGGGCGACCAGGGGGCGGGCTAGATGCGGTGCTCAAACGCGGCTCGCACGCCTCGGGTTGGCTCCCTGAAGCACCGCTGGTTGTCACCGCGAGCATCGTTAGTCTAGTACCCCTCCTGGAAGCCCGCTGCTTTGACGCACAGCACCGTGGTTCGATTTCCAAAAAATCGCAAGGACTTAGAAATCAAAAAGGGACCAGAGCTCACCCCGTGCAGGAACCTACATTATTCGGCCCTTTCTTGCCTACGCCTACTCATTACATTAGCGGTGGTGCCGGCTTCTTCGTGGTCGCCAGAGGCTCGGGGCTGGTCGCCCAAGCTCCTTCGTGGTCGCCTCAAGCTTCTTCGTGGTCGCCCAGGGGCTGGTCGCCCCAAGCTCCTTCGTGCTCGCCCCGAGTCTCTCCGTGGTCGCCCAGAGACTTGGGGGCTAGTCGCCCAGTGATATAAAAAGCAAGATAAGTGCTACTTGTCGCATTTTCGACCATTTCCTTATGTGCATATACTAAGATGGGTCAAGTTACGCATGATTGTCACAAGTGCCAAAAATTAACGGTCCCTCATGATCAAAGGAAATGTGTTAAAAGCGTTAACGTTCGGTACGGCCAAGCAACCGGGGTGCAAGTTAGACGTGGTACTCGGACACGGCTCGTACGCCTCGGGTTGGCTCTTTGAAGCACCGCTGGTTGTCACTGTTGAGTGCCGCTGGTCTAAATACACTTCCGAAAACTTGTTGCCTTGCCACGTTATCGCTGCGGCGCGCTTTCAGGCGATCATCAGGGTCCCAGTTCCAGAAGGGTTTGAACCAAGTGACAATCCCGCGCGAAAACCAAACGCTAAGACCAAGCTACGTCTAGCGTCTCCTGCCGAACTCAGGGCCGATTTTTGCCTAAGTCCCGTATGACTTGTGTGATCCTTACTTGTGTTTGCAGCGAGCACGCCAGAATCACCGGCGGAACTCAAGGATGCTGCCCTAACCTAAGCGTTCTCATCATTCCGGCCAAGTTAAAAGGTCGGGTCGCTTAACGGTTTAATCTAACAAATTTGATCGCACAAAACGAAAGAACCGCAAAAAGCGTTAAACCCAGAAATGTCTGATCTGCTAAGTACCACTTAAGTGTTTGTACATGCAGGTAGGTCAAGCAAAAAAAAGAAAGAAGCAAAATGAACCAAGAAGCTGCCCGGCCCTTCACTCCTCGTCACCGACGTCGATGTTGTCGCCCTCGTCGCCTTCCACGGCCAGCGGGGTGGAGACATCCATGACCGGTTGCTCAACTTGCAAAGATCCGACCCACGTGCTTTCGGCGGCCGCGCACAAGCAGCGCCTCGCTGCTGTTGTGCCTCCCTCAACACCGGTCGTCACCGCTGCCAAGGGATCGAGGGCGGCGTCGCGGCTGGCCCAGCAGGCCAGCGTATAGGTCGCGGTCATGATCGCGACCTCTCGACCTTCCCTGGTGGAGCGAGCGGCTAGGGCTTCTGGCAGTCCCCGGAGCGCCTCCGCGGCCTGGTTGGTCGCGTGGGCAAATTGCAGTGCGGAGTCCTCCAGCGGCGTGTTCAGGGCCACCCCCAAGGGCTCCAGGCACCTCTTCGTGCGCTGGAAGGCCTTCTTGAGCATGACGGACAGGTTGCGCCGCAGGCGGAAGGACTCCACCTCTGAGGTCTTCAGCGCCGTCTCCGCCCTCTGCCGATCTTTGCCCTTTCGCCCACGCTCGCATGGCGGCGGCATCGTTCTCTCTTGCGCCAATGCCATCTCCGCCGTGTCGCCCTCACTCGCCTCTGCCGCAGCCGCTTCTCACCGACGCTTAATCGCCGGGCGATATCGGCCCGTGCCTGGCGGCTGCGGCAAGGGCGAGGCCGATCGCCGTCTGTAGTCGCTGAGCCCGGCGAAGAGCTCGACGTGGCGTTCGGTGGGGGCCATGGCGGCGGGTGCGGTTCTGAGGCTCGGGCTGGCGCTGTCACCGCGCCCGCCCTCTCTGTGGCAAATGGCCGGGTATCTGGCGGGGCGTCGGCGCCGGCTGGCACTGGTGGCGCTTCGCCCTTGGCGTGTCTGAGGGCCGCCCTTGGCGGTGCCCTCAAGCTGAGGCCGGCCATTGGGAGTGTGAGGCCACCTTGTTGGATGGTGGCCTCGGCTCCCATAGCCGATGAAGTTGGCGCCATGCCGCTGAGGCCGCAGACCGGAGGAGGTATCGGAGCTGGCGCTGCGGGAGGCGGTGCCACCGGCGATGAAGTCGAGATTGAGGCGGCTTGCGTGGCCGCCCCCTATGAAGAATCCGCCACGACGGGGCTCGTGGCGGCGGAAGTTTGGCGCATGCCCACGCTGGGCCCGCTGGAGTTCGGACCGTGGTGTCCGGGCATGCGATCGCTTGCCCGCGCCCGATCATTTGGCGAAGCAAGGTCCCTGATCACCAGCGGGCCGCGGGCTGGCACCACGGCAAGTCCCGTGGAGTCCATTGGCGGGAGTAGCCTTACGACCCTTAGGCGCTCCGCGTGCTCCAGATTAGCAAGCGGCTGGGCCGCCGCCGGGAAAGGGGTGCCGGTCGGAACCGGCTGCATAAGTACGGCGAGCCATCGGCCCTGGAGCTGCTCATCCAAGTTCCCCGCGCCTGGCAATGGACAAAAAGTGGCTGCTGGTTGGTAGGAGACCGCAAAAAAGAGCATGTGCGCAAGAAAAAGTTAAAGAAAGATGAAGACTCACGTCCGCCACGCGGCGCTGTCGCGTCGCCGCCTCAGATATCGCCATGTAGGGCGGACGCGGTGATGGCGAGGGGCGATCCTCCGCCACGAAGTCCGGCCATTAGCCCCCAGACATCCGCCTTCCCGCAATCGGAGGACGCGGTCGCCATCGCTGGTTCCACTGTCTCCTCGACCGAGAGTTCCGATCCTCGATGAGCCTCGGCGGCCGGTGCGGCACGTTCAAAGCGCCGACGCCATTGTCATCTTTGATGTCTGTACCATTCGCCGCCATGATTTCCAGTTGGACCCGGCTGAAAGGTGATGTAGCGGAGGCCATCCCGCCCCCATGGAAGTAGCAACTTCCCACTATCTCATTGTCTCATGAGGCGGCGCAGAGAAAGAAGTAGCGGAAGAGTGGAAGATTCGCATCACCCCCATGAACATTTCACAGAGGTGTGCGAAGATGGAAAGAAAGATAATAGAGTTGGGGGTGAGGTGAAGGTGGTGGATCTCGTAGAAGTGAAGGACTGTGAGGAAGAACTCGGAAAATGGCGGAACCAGGCCCGCCATCATGGCCCAAGTGTGGAGAAGGATTTCGTCAGAAAGGCACCGCGGCGTGGAGGTCCCCGCCCGGATGCGGAAGGTGCCCTCCGGCGCCAGGATGGCCATTCTACCCACCGCATGGGAGTCCGCGGTGGAGGCTGGGAATGTAGGCGCCATAAGGAAGACGAAGGCTTTTTGAGCAAAGAGATTGAAGAAGTAGAAGTTGGGGTGCGCAAGGAAGAAGAAGGCGTAAAAACCGTTTGATACAGATGAACCTATCTATATATGCGCCCCTGCACCGACGGTTCACGGAGAAGACAAGATCGTGCGTCGCCTCGGGTCCCGAGAAAAATCTGCAGATACGCGGGAGGGGAACCGAGGCGGTCGTACCCTCATGAGTGGTGGCCCCACCCAGGAGCACGCTAGGCATTTAATGAAGGTTCTAAAGTAAGCTTTGATACGCGCTCCAGGGCGGGCCCGGGGGCTACTGTCGGCGTACTCTGCGCTGGGGTACCCTCTTCGCCGCACAAAAGCGGTCAACACGGCGGTCGACACGTCAGACCCACGTGGCGCTGGCGGCGAGTGGGCGAAGACGCTACTGCGCCGCCCGGCGAAAGGGCCCACGGGCGCCGGGCGAGCAGTGGGCGAAGCACGCCTGCCGCCCGGCGAAGCGAACCACGTGGCGCCGGCGGCGGTGGCGAAGCACGCCGCCGCCCGGCGAGCGCCCACGTGGCGCCCGGCGAAAGCGATCCATGTGGCGCCCGGCGGCGGTGGCGGGCACGCCGCCGCTCGCCCGCCGCAAGGCAAAAGGTGGTGCGAGGTGGCTTCACCTCAAGGCTCCTTCCCGCTGCACTGCTCGGCAACAGTGAGCGACAGCGATGTCGAACACAAGCGCGAGGATTTTCGCCATAAGCCCATTCCTCGACGCTCTCACCAACCTGTCAAGAAAAGGTTACATCTGGGCGGACGGAGGCGAAGCCATGCGCCGGCATTTAATGAATTTGGAGGAACGGGACAAAGACGGGAGGCGATTAAATGTGTAAGGATCAAGATGATGACCTTTTTTACCTACTCCCTGCTTTGGCCTATATAAGGGCCCTCGGGTGCATGGGGAAGGGGGGTCGAAAGTAGAAAAGAGAACAAGCAAGAGTACCGCAGGAGAGCCTAAGGAAGAACTTGTAATTCCCAAGCTTTGTACTGTGCCGGTTTCCAAACACTCTCTATAAGCAATCTAGCAGGAAGTAAGGCTGTTACGCGAGGCAAAGGGGGCCTGAACCTGGGTAAAATCTTGGTGTCATCCCTAGTTCTTAGTGGCCGAAGCTCGTTAGGGGAGTTCCTAGGGTTTCCCCTCGCTAGGTTTAGCCCGCCGCGAAGACGCCCTCCTTCCGAACAAAACCCGGTCCGTAGACTCGGGCTGTCAGCGGAATACGCCGAGCAGTAGCTCAAAATCGAGCTTATCTTCTTTCGATTTCACTCTGCCTTTGTTGCTTCTTTTGAGCCAAAGGATGTTACTCATGCATTATCCGATGAATCATGGATTAATGCTATGCATGAGGAACTGGAAAACTTTGAGAGGAACAAAGTTTGGCGGCTTGTAGAGCCCCATCTGGTCATAATGTCATTGGGACCAAGTGGGTGTTCAAAACAAGCAGAGTGAGGATGGGGTTGTCGTTAGCAACAAGGCTAGGCTAGTTGCGAGGCTTCACTCAGTTGAGGGTCTTGACTTTGAGGAGACCTTTGCCCTGTAGCTAGACTAGAGGCGATTAGAATCTCGCTTGCATTCTCTGCATCCCAAGGCTTCAAGCTCTATCAAATGGATGTCAAGAGTGCATTTCTCAATGGCTTCATTGAGGAAGAGGTGTATGTCAAGCAACTTCCAAAGATTTGAGAACCCCAAATACCCGAACCATGTCTACAAGCTTTCCAAAGCCTTGTATGGACTTAAGCACCCCTAGAGCTTGGTATGAGAGGCTTAAGTCCTATCTTCTCACCATGGTTTCAAAATGGGTATTGTAGACAAAACTCTATTCATCGACACCAGATTCTCATTTTCTTCTCGTCCGATTTATGTGGACGATATTATCTTTGGTGGTTCATCTCAGTCTCTTGTGTCTCATTTTTACGAGGTGATGAGCACGAGAATTTGAGATGAGTATGATGGGTGAGTTGAGCAACTTTCTTGGCTTCCAAATCAAGCAGACTCGGGAGGGTACTTTCCTGCACCAAGGTAAGTACACTCGGGACCTTCTGAGATGGTTTGATATGTCTGATGGAAAGCCCGTGATGACTCCTATGGCCACCATTGCTGTCCTTGAGCCCGATGAGGATGGTGAGCCTGTTGATCAAAAGGAGTTTCGGAGCATGATTGGCTCTCTCTTGTATCTTACTGCCTCGCGGCCGGACATACACTTTGCTGTGTGTATGTGCGCTCGCTTTCAGGCTTCTCCTCGCGTCTCTCATCGCCAGGCGGTGAAGCGCATCTTTAGGTACCTTCGAGCTACCATTGACTATGGTATCTGCTACTCTTCTTCCTCTTGTCTATCCCTTAGAGCCTTTTCCGATGCTGACTTTGCTGGCTGTAGGATAGATAGGAAGAGCACTTCTGGCACTTGCCAATTCATTGGCACTTCTCTTGTTTCTTGGTCATCTAAGAAGGTCCGAGTCGCATGATCCACCACCGAGGTCGAGTATGTTCTTTCGCAGCCGATTCTTTGTCAGAGCTGTGTGCTCGATGAGATCGACCTTGCGGGACTTTGGGTTAGAGATAGAGAGTGTTCCACTTTTCGTGATAACACTTCGCTATTTGCATTGCCAAGAACCCAAAGTCTGACACTCCGGACCAAGCACATCGATATTAGATATCACTTCCTTAGAGACCATGTGGAGAAAGGTGACATAGTGCTTCAGTTTGTAGAGAGTGTCCACCAGTTGGCCGATATCTTTACCAAGCCTTTGGATAGCTCTAGGTTTGTTGCCTTGAGGAGTGAGCTTGGAGTTGTGTGCCCTACTGACTTCTCGTGAGGGGAGCCGATCCAGATATTATGTATTATATTTTATTTATTTTCAGTTTTTCCTTTTGTATTGCTCGGTGCTTATGGGTTTTATTCCTTAGAGTTATGAGTTCACATCACTTAGACTTCGGCATGCTTTGCATGGACCTCTCATCTTGTGCTTTAGGTTGCTATCATGCTTAATTAGCTGTTCTCTCTTCTCTCTAGGTTGAGTTCCCTCACAGCCTTATAAGTCTAGCAATGTTGGGCCCCTGGTAGACAGGTCTGTGCACTCCTTAGTTTGGGATCTAGAGACAGCTTTCCTATGTTAGTCATTGGGGAAGATGAGAGCTAGTCTGAGCCGTAGTGTTCTCTACTATCTTTTCTATACTCTATAGCCACCCAGTTCATAGCTTTCTTGACTTCTTCCTCCATTCGTGTTTCGCTTTAATTGAGTTCTTTTCGACCTTTCTTGAGCTTAATCTTGCTAATAACTCAATTTGAACCAGATTTGTGCTTAAAATTGAATCACTTGTTGAAGGGGAGTTTAAGAATCTGTCTCATGCATTGCATATACACTTGATTTTTCATTTTATGAGCTTTGTCTATTATGCAAATGATCCATGTTTCATTTTATACACCATGCTATATTATGAAGAAAATTACTTACTTAGATATGTCCAAGTTCATTTATCTTGCTAAGCTTACAAAAATTGAAAAATGAGCGTTAAAAAAAAACTTGATAAAACATGTTGCTTTTACTTGTTAAGTTTCTTCTCTAGATGTTTTTGCCATGATTTGTGAAATTCTGGAATTCTCTAGAGTCCCTATAGCAACTTGGGTGAATCTTGTTTGATCCATACTTGAGTCCTTCACCAGCTTAACATTGAAAATGCTAAAATAAAAGTAAAGCAAAATTGGCTCTTTTTGTGCGCATCAGACTCAACACCTCACATTCACAAGACGGCTTCTCATTGCACTTGAGATGAACTTGGAATGTGTTGTGTATGACCAAGATCATTCTCTTAAGAGTCCCTCTTGAGATGATCGATTATGGCTTGAGTCAATTGCTTTAAAAAAATGCAAAAAAAACATATGTGGGTAAAGAATGCAAATAATGTCAAACATTTGCACCCCGCTATGTCTTTCAAAGATTCAAAGAAAAATTTGCATACAAAAAAAAACTCGAAGGACCTTGTGTGCACTTCTAGATTCTCCAAAGTGTTGAGTAGGTTGAACTCTAGGTTTTCCATTTGATCCTTTAAATGGCTTTGCTTCTAGTTTTGAAACTAATGGCAAGTGTTGCTCATGTTCCATCATGCTAAAAATGACATGGTTTTCATTAAATCTTGCTAGCAAAATGATTATTTGCACCTGGACATGCCTTAGCTGAGTTTATTTTTGCCATAACTTAGCTTGGTGTCATAACTTGTCTTGTTGGTCACATGGATAATCTTCAAAGCTCCCTTAGGCTGCATTACTTGCATAAAAACAACAAAAAAAGGGGGAGAAAAGAAAATGCCATCTTGATGCCTATATTGCCAAAAGGGGGAGAAATCGTAGAAAAGGCATCATTTTGCACTTGATTCTTTTTATTTCTTATGATCTTTGTTAATCTTTGCTATCTATCTTCCATAGATCATAAGTATTTCCGGTTGCCAACTTGGTCATGTTTTTATTTCCATTTCTTTGATCAAGTTTGGCTTTGCATTCAAATTGCTTTCTTCTTTTATTCAAACTCAACTTATGGCTTTTCATGTGTTTGTCAATATACTCATCAAGGGGGAGATTGAAAGACCATGTGGAGGTCTATCCTTGTGTGTGATGAGTAATTGACAAGATTTGAGATTGGATTGATTTGAAATTGAGTTTGATTTGAATTGGATCTTCAAATTGAAGCAATTTGAGTGTTGGTTGCTTTTCCTAGTGCTACAGGCCTGGGGGCGGTAGCATCGGACCGTTGAGTGAAATTATGAGTAATTAATGATTTGGGATAATCATTGAAAATATCTTTGTGGGCATTGCTATGTGAAAGGTTTTTCCTTGTCTTTGATGGTTGCAGGGCGACGGTGCTAGGTCATGGTGAGGCGGAGGATGACCGGGACTAGGCGAGGAGCATCGGAGGTCCAGACCGTCGAGAGATCGCCGGAAGATGACCGGAGACGGAGTCCGTGCAAACCAAGAAGATAAGGAAAGGAGATGATGCTAGCTAGATGCCGTGTGGATCAATGAGGGCCGTCGGATTGCGGTCTAGTTGATAGGTTAGCGGGTCTAGGTAGTATGCTTTGAAAACCGTGCAAGAAAACCCGGTATGTGTGTGGGTTTTGGGTTAGCCCTTGCATGGCTGTGTGAGTGGGTCAATCCTAGCCCTTAGATGAGTGTCCTAGGGTTGAGGGACTCATCCAAGGGTGGTAGGTGGCCCAAGAGTAGTATAAATAGGGGTGGAGGGGTGGCCTCCTTCCCTTGAAGGTTTGAGTTGCTCCTTTGAGCTTTGCCCACATGAAGTGAGGCTTTGTAAACCTTCCCACCAGAAATACAAAGAAATTTCTTTACATTATTGTGAATTTAAATTCCGCATTTAAATTATGTCTTTACTTTACGCAATTTAAATTCAGCATTTACGTTACGCATTTAGTTTCCCGCAATTTACATTCACGCAATTTGGATTTGCCTCCCCTCCTTCTAAATGCTGATCTTGGATGTTTTGAGTGTGTTCATATGATTTTACATCTCTTTTGCACTCTTTGATTAAGTTGAGATCATCTTTTCTTTCAAGTTCCAGTTCTGTCCAGAACTTGTTCTTCGCGCAGCAGTTAGTATTTGATTTTGAGAAAAATCCAGAAAAATCCTTTTTGCGTGATTCTTGCTGGAGATTGTGAGGGACTCCCATATCTATCTGTATAAAAATTTTGGAGTTCTCTTGTTGCACCGTTTGGGCGCCATGAGGTGAAAACCGAGCCCCAAATTTTCTGCTTGAAGTTCCTGACTGTCTGTGTTCATAGATTTATGATGATTTTTCTACATGTCTTTTTGATCTGAAATTTGGTAGAGATCTTCACAACTCAACTTATCATAGGGAGAAAATTTCTCATAATTTTGTGAGCAGCATAAACCCACCAACCTCCTGTTCAAATTAAAGACAGTTTCTGGAAATATCTGCTTTTGCTTTTCTAAAAGAGACTTTTGTGTCTTGGCTTGATCTCTTTTAGAAAAGAAGTATTTGAATTGATTCCTCTTTATTTGGACACTTGAAAACCAGGATTGTGTTTGAAAAATCCCTCACATATTTTATGGATCTCATCCATGTAAGCTAGGGATACACATAGTTGTCTAGTCGTTCCGGTTTTTGCGAGTTTTGCGAATTTGAGGAGCACCGGTTTTTCTTTGCGTGATCTTGTCAAGATTTTGGTTGGAGTATTTTTGGGAAAATTTATTTGCGACCATTCACCCCCCCTCTGTTCGCCATCTCGATCCTTCAAATACATGAATAGGTATCACTAGATCCTTCTTGTCATCAAGCTTGATAGCAGCCAGATCGTTGTTCAAGACTCAAAAAGGACTCCGGTGGAAAATTATCAATATATCATTGACACCCTAAATAGGTATATAGCACATATATATATGATAGTTTTAATTCCTTATTATATATATTGAAATACCTTGCTAATTCCAACTCTGATAATACTCGTAATAACGCATCACACAGGGCATTCGCAAGGTTCCGAAAGAAGCAACAAGGAGATTTCGAGAACGAATTTGATGTACAAATAAGCACTCGAGTACGTATTAAAGAATATTAATATGCCGTAACAGTTTTTCATCCCATTAATAATTGTTTTCTTTTCAAATTTCATCGCAGGTTCTACAACAGACGGAAGGAAACAACTTATGTGGCTATTATGTGTACCACTATATGCAAAGTATTACCCATGGCGATGTGCCGACAACCAACGCCGAGGTAGTGTGAACATGTCAATTTCTTAGTACTTAATTACACTTTAATTACATGTCCAGAGATTTATTTACTTCCCACTTTGTCAGCCCAACATCGACGAGCAAGGCGTGATCCCGCCGCACCGGGTTACAGCAATCCAAGAACAACTCATCGGCTTTATTGTCGACGAGATTGTATCCACCAAAGGCGAGTTCCACGCAAATGGTTGGAGACCTTGTCCTGAAATAAGGACAGGTGAACTGACATCAACATCGACCAAGGGCACAAAGAGCGACGCACGCAAGAAATGAGCTCAAGATTCACCCTTTTATTCTTTGAAATTTGTAAAAGTGGCTTATTATTTCATGTGTTCATCACTTGTTCATTTTTTAGTCTATTAAGTTCATATTTTTCTGTAAATGAACCTGTAATTATCTGAATGAGTACGCATGAATAATATATATTTAATTATTGTGTCAAAAAACTCAGTAGTTCTATTTATTTTAATTGTCAAAATCTATATCAAAAACCCTCTCAAAACATATTCTATATTGAATATAATCAAAACGCGTCGTTGTCGGCCTCTTCACAAGCGGTTGGTAACACAACCGCTTGTGGAGGAGAGTTTCTCCACAAGCGGTTAATGCGGTTGGTAACTACAACCTTGTGGAGAGGTTTTCCACAAGCGGTTGGTGTTACCAACCGCTAACACCATCCGCTTGTGAAAGTGTCCAACGAAGCGGTTGGGAACTGCCTTGTGATACCCGACGGGGTATCACTCGCGGTTGCTTACAAGCGGTTCTAAAACCGCTTCTGAAAGCGGTTTCGAACCGCTTGTGTATGCCCGATCCACTGTAGTGGATGTACACGCCATATGTGTAGGAACCCGATAAGTTATTAATTTGACCGAGATATTGTGACATCCAAAAATTTAATTCTTCATTTAATTTATTTAATCTGAAATTTATTTGGAACCTTGTTGATTTTATAAAGTCCTTTTGTTGTAATTTCAGTTTTAACAAAAAGAATTTCTGCGTAAATTTTAAAAATTGAAAAATTCCTAAAATAATTTTATTGAGTTATAAATATTCTAAAGTATTTTTGAGAATTTTTCCATGATTTTTAGAGCTTTTTATCTATTTTTACCGTCGTGCTTTTCTCTCAACTAAAAAAAATCCGAAAATAAAGCCCTACCTGTCAGATCATCTTCATGCTCCAGCAAGTCCAGAAGCACTCGCTCCTCTTTCCTCCATTAGAACATGATTTGGAACTTCAATTTCTCTACGATTTAAGCACAAAAAATTTGGAAAAAATCATATCCGGATTTCTCATGATCTCCTCTTGCCATTCATTGCCTTAAATCCCCAAAATCCAAGCAAAAATCTCATTCTTTCCTTTTTTTATTCACTACGATTTTTGCGTGATTGCCGTCTCCTCGGTCCTCCTCCCGCCCTATAAAAGGGAGCACCGGGTGCCTCTCATCGTAAGCAACCCATTTTGCATCTCCTCCCGAGTTATTTCGTTATCGTTTCGTCAGATTTTGTAATTGAAAGCTGTCGGATGAACAGTACCCTGCGCGGTGCTATGTACTGCTACAGTACTATTTCTTTTTTCCCCCTTATTTTTAAACTTCTGGGAGCCTATTTTCGCCCGTTTGAACTCCGATTGGCTCCATTTTTCTTTCTAAATTCATCTAAAATCTCAAGTTATTTATTTATGCTAGTTTGTTATTTTATTAATTTTATTTAGATTTTATTTGAAATTGATTGTTTTTCGCGTATAGATTTCAAAGAGTCGGAACGGTTCGTTGTCGACAATCCCGAACTTCAACCCTTTGACCGAGGCAAGTCACACCCTTGAATACATTGATCCCAAAATAAAATTATATTTTGACTTAAATTATTGCATGCATAGTTTTATCAATTTATTTAAGTCCCAGTTTTAAATGATTAGATACTCCTAATTGTTATGACCACAATTGACTTTGAAATATTCATATCTTGTCACCTTAGAGCGAAATATCACTAGTTGGTACAACATTGTAGTATTAACTAGTACTACATAGTAAATGACTTAGACATGTTTAGACACGAATTTATGACTTTTGGGGGATTTATGCCAAAACAAGATTTGTGTTGAAAATAAAGTTTTTCCTTGGTGTCATGCACCATAGGATGTTATGAAAGATGATGTTATTCAAAAGAAAGTGAAAATATGATTTAGACCGGACGAGAATGGTAACTGGTGGGTGTGTGAGACACAAGGGTTGTGAAAGCTCGCCTAGTCAATCGTCAGACCCCGGAAAAACACTTCCGAAATACTCTGTGTATTCAGTAATAGTAAAAAAAACTAGTACACACAGCAAAGATGATAATATATCATATCCAACACACTTTATTAATAATCAGATTTTACAATAAATATGGCACGCAGGCCAAATAAAAGATTACAGCGGAAGCAGAATAAAGCCAGTAGTAGAACCCAATAGATTCGCCACAGGCAATCAACTGGGGTAGCGGCCTAGTTATCTTGGTCCTCATCATCGTAGAGATACTTCTCTAAAAAAATAGAGTAACTAAAGGTGAGTACAAAAGTACTCCGCAAGTTATACAGGAGAATGCAGTATTAATGACGGGTCACAAAGGAAGGCATAATATGGTTATTTTGAGCATAAAGCTATATTTCAAATACAATAAATAATTTTTAAAGCATTATTGATATAGTAAAAACTGAGTTTTAATTCAATTTTCAGCACGGGCTCCAACCCGGAGTTTCATCCTAAATTTCCCCATGTGCACTCTCTCCACATATAAATCACTTTTCTAAAACCATTTTTGAAACATCAAAATCTAATCTGTGAAAGACTTGCTCGGCATGCCCGTGACCGCGGGTGCGGCTAATCGATTAGTTTTAACTCTTCAGAGGTTGTACAACTTTACCCACAAGACATGATTATCCTTTTTCGCCCAATACACACTTCCTTTGATATATTGGCAGAGAAAATCATGACAAGGCCCCTATTAAGTTTCATTCCATGTAGCTACACCCGCTAAGGTTTCACCCCTCTTGCGCCATGTGGCAGACTAACCATCCCCACATTCAACTGAATGACATAACTAACATGGAATGTCGCAAAATGGATAGCCAGGTCTGTCCTATATCAGACTTGTGGAAGTACGGTTGCGCTTTACATTCAGTAGCTCATAGACTGGTCCTTAATTGACTAGGCGAGCTTTTTAACAAACCCAAAGACCACCAATCAACCATTCTCGCCCAATCTAAATCCATTTATATATACACACATTTTTATTTCCAAACAACTTCTTGGATCACCACAGCAAAATTTTATTAAAACATGTCTTTATTTGGCATAAATTCCCAAAATTCTAGTTTTGATGCTATGCCGGTCTAAACATCCCTAAATATTTTAATTATCATCATATATTTAAATTATACTCTTAGGATTACAATGGCATAATGGAATCGAATTTCAAATGCGGTCATAATCAGAACAGGATATAACTAATCAATTTTAAATTGGGACTAAACTACTTTTAATACAAATTAAGCATGCAATTACATTTAAAACAAAATATTCTTTAAAAACTGGGCTCAAATATGGTCAAGGTGTGCAACTTGCCTTGGTTCGAAGGGTAGGTGATCACGATCATTGACAGTGAACCGTTCCGTCTCTCCGAAAACTATACGCGAAGAACATCAAATTTTCTAATAAAATCCAAATAAATTCAAACAAAATACAAAACTAGTCCAAACAGATAGAGTATAATTTTATATGAATTTAGGAAGAAAAATGAGGTCAATCGGACTTACGATGAAGGAGATCGGACATTTTGAATCCGAAGATTGACCTCTCGCTGGGCTTGGAGAAGAAATAATTGCCGACAGTGCCACGGTGAGAATTTTCAAAATCTAATTTTACTCAAGCTATAGGATACTGAGAGGAAGCTCTAGTGAAAATTTTAGGCCGAATAGAGGTCGGGAGTGGTCGGGAGAGCTCACCGAAAGTTCATCGAAATTCAGAAAGAACGGCTTGCATAGGGATATCCGGTGGGTGGATTGGGCTAAATCAAGCTGAACATGTAAAGGATGTGAGGAGGAATCTGGGGTTCAATTTATAGGGCAATCAAACCAGCGGATCGCCAGGAAATGCTCACCGGAGTTATAGCCGGAATAGTAACCGAGTTCGCTGGAGTAAATGAGGGAAACGGGTGGAAATTAAATGTGGGTTAGGCCGGTTGATTACTGTAGCTGATGGGTGGACCTGGGTTAGTGGATCGGGTCAGATGAATGGTCTTTTATTTATTTGCGAATCAATTAATTCCGAAAACAATTATTTTACTACTAAAAATCACTATTAAATCCGAAAATTAGCAAATAAATTATATTAATTATGAGAATTTGAAGCGATACCGGTTACAGCAATGAAAGCATGAACCAATGTTTTGAAATAATAAAATATTATTATTTATGACACATTAATTTTTTATTGCTAAAAATTAAATAGGCACAAAAAAATAGTAAAAGGTTCTAAAATTCTGGAAAAATTCAAAAAATACTTTTAAATATTTGGAACGAAATAAAATTATTTTTAGGAATTTTTATGGTTTTAAATTTTCTGCATAAATTCATTTTGTAAAACTTGAAAATGGCAAAAAGGTTTTATAAAATCCATAAAAAATCAGAAAAATTACAAGAAAATTCTAATTAATAATGAAAGTAAGAAAATGAAAATTTTAGGGTATGACATCAATTAAGGACCGGTCTGTGTTACACTGAATGTAAAGCCTTACCGTACTACCACAAGTCTGGAATAGGACGGACTTGGCTATCCGTATTGCGACATACCATGGACAGTCGTGCCATTAGGTTGAAAGTGGCAGTGGGTGTAAGGTTGCCACTTGTCGCAAGAGGGGGTTTCTGGACTGGGCGGTTTTAACCCTACTAGCGGTGAAACCTTAGCGAGCATGACTATATAAATAGAGTTTTATAGGGGTCTTGTCATGATTTTCTCTGCCGCCACACTAAAGGAAGTGCGTATTTAAGCAAAAAGAGATAATCACGTCTTGTGGGTAAAGTTGTACAACCTCTGCAGAGTGTAATACTAATCGATTACCGCGTGTAACATCCTGAAAATTTTAAATAATTAAATAAAAATATAAAAATTTGAAAAATGAAATTGAATAAAATTTCCAGTTAAAATTTAGAGAATAAAATCCTATCCTTCATCTCAACATGTTGAAATCAACTTTAATCAAAGGATGAGCTGCAAAATAAAATTTATAGATCAAACAAAATATGAAAATGAATTGAAAATAAAATTTAATTTGAAAATTTTATTTAATCATAAATTTTCTTGAATTTTGGTTCTTAAGAAATCCATTTAGTATGAATTGAAATAATGGATAAAGAGAGGAGCAAAAAGATTACAAAAATAAAATAAATAAAAATTTTATATAAAACTAGGAAAAAACCCAGTGACTCATTTACAAATTTTAAAATGTCATATCAAGCATTTATGGGCGAATTAAATGCTATTTAATGAATCTTGACTAGCAATAGTAAAAATGTCAGAATTAAATGAAAATATTACGTCATCATTTCGATATAAAAAATTATATTATCTTCTTCATCAATAAATAAATTCACAGTAAAAATATCAGAAATTAATAAATCAATTTGTGATATTTAAAAATTCAAAACCGAGAGATTAGTAAACTAGTAATCTGATTGTCGAATTTTAATAAATTAAATACATAATATTTAAATAGTAAATTTTACGGAAGGATAATAATATCAATAGGAACTCCTATAAAAAGTTTCAAAAAGGTTTAATAAGATTTAATCTCTCTGATAAATCCAAAATAGAAAATAGAAATATGTGCACAGTTCCTTGTCAGAATTATTATAATTTCAATGGATAATATTTTCCTATGAAAATTATACAGTATGAAGCTAAGTCCCTGTAAATCATGTAATAAATTCCTCAATAAATTGGCGTCATGATTCCTAACTGATTCAATGAACCCATGCCAGCTCTGGTTCCTGAAATTGCTTGAGGTCACCTCGCCACTCACTGCCAAACGCGACGCAGGTCTCTTGCGACCCCACCAGTCGGTCATAGCGCCCAGCGTCTTCTTCCTCTGGCTACCAAAGCCCCCGAGCAATTCCTTTGCGCGCTCCTGTGGCTGGCGTCACTCCTCTACCATGAGCGCCGCCCGGCCAGTGATCCTCCGCCATGACGACTCCATGCATCCACCTCCTCTGTGTTTCCCAGGCGCCATCATGCCTCCCCATGTGCAGCATAGCTCTCCTCGCCGAGTCGCCCAGCCAAGACCGAGCTCAACCGGCCAGGCCTATCTGTATCCTCGCCATCTATAAATAGCACCCCGAGACCGCCTTTGCCTGCGTTTCACTTCCCTTCTCCCTATCCTTCGTTTTCCCAAGCCGAGACGCCTAGAATTTGCCCCAATTCCGCCATGACCGAAGGACTAGAGCTCAGCCCAAATGCAAAATCGAGCCAAATCACTCATCCATTTCCAAATTCCTTGAGCCTTAGCACCACCAAGCTACAAGAGTTAAAAGCCCTCAAGAAAATTCAGTAACCCTCATGTGAAATGTCGCCGCCGCCGTGAACCTTCTTCTCCAACTCCGGTCATCCGATGGCGGAGCTCCTCGGCCACCCTCTGCTCAAAATAAACCCACAAATGGAACCCATGTGACTCCTTGATGCTCAATCCGCTACCCATTCAAGCCGAACTGCCTTTGTCTCAAGCGAGTCACCATTTCCTCCGCCGCCTCTCCTCGTGGCAGCTCGCCTCAGTCTGCCGCCAGCCAAATACATATCACCCTGGTGCTCATATCACCGTCGGCCGAACCTCCCCCGAGCTGCTTCACCGGCGGCAAGCCTCCAAGATAAACCTCTGTTTTCTTCTACTGACCCGTGGGTCCCTATTGTCAGTCACAGCCATCTCAGCCGCCTCCTCTCACTGAACCATTGGCCCCACATGTCAGCTGCATTTAAAAATAAACCAGAAAAATGAATGGCGCTTTCCTGCGATGAAAACGTATTTTCTGTAATTTTCATAACCGAGCTAATTTCAATCTTGAATATCTTTTGCATCTTTAATCCAAATAAGGTGAAACAAAATTATAAATTCATATAAAATCAAGTGCTTCTAGAATATACAAACATATTTTGAAAAATATCTCTGTATGAATTTTAAATTCAAATTTAAATAAAAGGTCTAAATATACGCTATGAATAAAATTTTTATAAACAAACTCGGAATTACCTAAAACCAATTTTAATAGAATCCTTATGCTTCTAGGAACTCAAAAATATAAAAATATTTAAATTTCAACTTTGTTTGTATCATTTCCTAATAAAGGATAATTGCAATACCATAAATATTCAAAAACAGGTAATTGGTACAAAAGAAATATAAAATGAACAAGGCTGAATTCTATATGACAGTATGTTAGTAAATTTTTTGAATATGCCAAAATATTTAAGAAATAATTTTGACTTGAATTGTTTTATAATTAAGAAGAAGACTTATAGATATGCATGTATTGAATAAACTAGCAATAATATACATTTGTATATATGCATATAATTCAAAATGGATTATGAACTCTGATCCACTTTACAGCAACAAAAGATTTCATGTAACTTCATAAGTTAAATATTAGAATAGGCAAAGCTAATCTTATTATATTCGATGAAGGTAAACCCATAACAATAGGCAAAATAAACTAAATAAAATTTAACTTATAAAAGCCTTTAAATCCTCATATGTTTGTAAACTATCGCGGCCATAATCAAAATAATGGGAAACTAGTTCTAAAACACTTTTAGGATCATCCCCTACTTATGCCAGAAAAATGATTAAGTGATTATATTTAGTGAAGATGCAAATTTAAAATAAAATCTGATTGCTGATAACGTCCATTATATGATCATTTAAGCCTTTTCGGCAACATGTAGAACTTCTCGTCTAAATATCAATTTGGGAAAGATCAGTGTAGAAACAATATTTGGTATATGGACTATCATAATCTAGAAAAATATATTAGTTACAACTTACTTATCAATGAGATCCAGCTAATTCAAAACCCTTAAGTGTTAATCATTCACTTCACCATTCTCGCCGATTCCGTATAACGTAAATTTTTTCATACCACATAAGCCCTTTTAATGATGAATATAATGTATTATCCAAATCCTAAAATTTATAAAAATGAAATAGAAATACTCTCCAAAGTATAGATTATCATAATATGAAGAAATAATCTTATTCCGTTATGCTTTGAATATTAATCCTGTTAGCATAATAACCTAAAGTATTATGATTGCCGAACTTGATAACATGAGTTATCGAACTCGGAAAGTACGAATATATAACTAGTAACCTATCATGATAGGTCTAGTATATTCAAACTAATTCTTATACAATGTTAATTAAGAGATGAATACCATTCACATATATATACAACAAATTGATTGATGCTTAATTCTATTAATCTAAATAATTTTTGCATCTTGAATTCGTAAAATAAAATTAATAAATTCATAAAAAGTAATCCCTGTTCTTTGTAAAAAGTCTTTATTTGCTTTTCTATCTATTTTCATTTTGCCCTTATTAAAGTTTATTATTTGCTATATTTCCGTCGAACGACGTGTAGAACCCAACGTAACTAACTCCGTCGCCGTTAACGCCGGCTACAACCATGACTTCGTCGTAAACGACAAATAGGCAAGGCAAGCACCCCTTTGAACATATTGATCCCAATATTTATTTTCCTTTTATTTATCAAATGGTTTCATGCATGCGTTTATTTTCTATAAATTCACTACTTTGTGGTAATGGTAGAATATACCCGGTATCTCATGGACTTCCTTGATAAGTATGAATATGTGAACCTTGATAATCATAGGATGGGGTTAGATAGTAAATAATGTCAACATGGGTATAAGCGATTACGTATTATCCATGCTTAGCCATGCTTTAGAATCAATGTTGGATATGATTAGATCAAAAATTGTTTATTGAGAACTTGAAAATGTTGGTTGCGACATGGTGTTGGACATAGGTATTTTGAATAAAAACTCCAAATAAAACTATGATTTTGATGCGGGCAATTATTAGCAATAGCCGGATGTACAATAGGGATTGTACGTAGTGTAGGGTGAAGTATTGCCCGTGTCAGATTAAGGACCGAGCTATGGGTTGCTTACAAGCCAAGAATCCGTGCAACCACAAGTACTGGGATGGGGCAGTCTTAACCTATTAAGTTGCTTTAATCTGGCTTTGCACATTGGTAGGCGGGAGATAGTAGAAGCACTCCGATCAGGGTTTGCTTGTGAGGGGCTTCCACACCGCAGTGTGGGTAAATGCATGTCGGTACAACAGTGTACGCCTTGTTATAAGAAGAAACCTTTAGACGAGGAGGTCTTCTACTCATATTTCCATTTCAAAAGACGATGTAAGTCTGCCGTTTATGTTTCTTCTTCATAGCAAGGATTAACGTCATTGGGCTGGTGCAAAGTTGGGTTTAGGTAATGTAACGGTTATGTTATGATCGCTCTGCGGCACACCTAAGGAAGTGTGCTAATAGCTTGCACAAAGAGCTGATCATTTCTTCTGGGTAAAGCTGTACACCTCTGCAGAGTGTAAATCTAATTAATTAGCTGCACCTACGGTCAAAGGCACTTGGTAACGTCATCACATAGCTAGTTGTTTTATTATTTACAAAATGGGATGATTTTCACCTGTTATGCCTTGTTTTGGCAAAGATTGTGGTTATGCCTTGGGTGGCTGGGAATTGGTTATCTCGACACTCACGTCATGGAGGACAGTGAGTTGCTACTTATGCTTTATTGTTACCTTCATATCAATCAAACATGCTTCTACACATTCCGTTTCACAATTGCAACTTGTCTTAAAAATCAAATATTGCTTTATGCAAATTAACCATAGAAACTGCTTTTGACATGACTTGCATTTATGCATTTGCAAATACCACCTTAAGTCTGTACGAAAGTACTCAACCTTGCTTATTATGTTGTTTTAGGTGGATAAGACACGAACCTCCGAAGAATATCTTTTCGTCGCAGGATACGGGAATTTCAAGATGAGCGATCTTTCTTGGGATTAGCACCTTGCCAGTTGCCTGAGGGTTGGATGGGTACACTACAAGATTTGCTTTTCTTGTACTATGAATTTCTACTCTAAGTGTAAAATACATTGTAATAATAGCTTCCGCATTAATAATATGATGTATGGTTGTGGTTCCAATTGTTGTAAATATGCGTACTAGCTACTGATCCAGTGACTAGTACGGAATGCACATGAGATTCTCATTTTAGTATTCTATGCTAAAATGAGGGTCGTTACACCGCGCCCGCGGTCATGGCCATGCCGAGCAAGCCTTTCATGGACTAGATTTTGGATTTCGAAATGTTTTCAGAAAAGTGGTTTATGTGTGGAGCGAGTTCACATGGGTAAACTTGGGATGAAACTCTGGGTTGTAACCCGTGTTGAAAATTGGATTAAAAACTCAATTTTTACTATATCAATTACGCATTGAAAATTAATTATTGTATTTGAAATATTGCTTTATACTCAAATGAACCATATTATGTCTTCTTTTGTGACTTTTCATTGATACTGTATTTACTGTATGACTTGCTGAGTACTTTTGTACTCACCCTTACTTACTCTATATTTTTAGAAGAGTATCTCTACGATGACGAGGACCAAGATAACTAGGCCGCTGCCCCAGTTCATTGCCTATGGCGAATCTATTGGGTTCTACTACTGGTTTTATTCTACTTGCGCTGTAATCTTTTATTTGGCCTCCGTGCCATAATTATTGTAAACTCTGATATATTATTAATAAAATACGTTGAATATATTGTGATAACATTTCTACTATGTGTACTAGCTTTTTCTGGACTAGTACATGATATACAGAGGATTTCAGAAGTGTTTTTCCGGGGTCCGACAGATATTCTAGCTAGCCCTCTCCATATGAGTATATCTGTCACCCTGTAAGTCCTTAGTTACTGCAGTAAAATATTTTGGCAGTCCCCTACTATTAATAGTCGTAGATATCCTAATTATTGAGAGATCACGGCCAAGATCTTCTGCGATCGAGACTGCAGCTGGTCGTTCGATCAGTTCAGTGTTGGAGCCAATAAGAGGGGGAATATATATACTCCATTCGTAGACTTTGGATCGACGCCAGCATGCAGGTTTTGCCTCTGTGTAGTGCAGTGCGTACCCTGTTTTTGCAGATGTATTAATCATGCGTCTTAAATCTATGTAGCGCCCTCGAGTAACAGCCCTGGCAAGTACTGGTAATACGTACGTGGTAATACTTGCGTCTTGCTAGTAGCTACTCCTGCTACATATATTTTTGTTGTGCTAGTATTTTTTCGGCCGGTTGGATTGATTCAAGAATTGATCACCTACACATTTCGTACTTGCAAAAATCTGAAGGAGACATTGACACACTGCAGTTTACTTTGGTGCTGAATAGCTGAAGTATTTATGGAACACTGGGCAAACATTCGGTATCTCAGTTTTCATCAGGTCATCATAACACCCAGTTTCTTGTTAATCAATGACTGGATTAGCTTTGAGTTGTACTTTAGCTAAGGTTCAAATCTTTGTTTAGAATGTAGGAATTTTACATGAAATATATAGGTAGTTCAATGATCCGACAAAATCCAAAAAAAAAAATCCGTGTTTAAAACGCGACCTTCCACTATAGGAATGCGGCATATTTACGTCAGTATCTCCTAAAACCGATGTAAATCAATATTACGTCGGCTTATAGGCCGACGTCAATAATCTCTCTCCCCCATACTCTACGGAGGAAATACTGACGTGGCACTATTTACGTCGGCCATAGGCTGACGTAAATAGTAACACGTATGCAACCCTAGCCTTGCAACCTGACCCTGTCACATCAGCAACCTTCCAGTATTTATGTCGGCCTAGGGAATACTAGGGCACACCCTGACGTAAATACTGGAGGCATAGCCAATTAGATTGGCCAGCCACGAATGCACGATCTGGTATCCATTTTCAAGAATACATACCACACATTACACGAGCCGGCTATACATGATCGGGCATCCATTTTCAACCATACATACCACACATTACACGCACACGCATTACAAATTCACAATATAATTGCATTGCACATATATATAGCAAGTCTCCACAAGTGCATACTATGCGAAACCACATCAACAAATCCACAATGCATAGTACACAAATACATGTCCATATATAGTAGACAAACTCAAGTGTATAGTACACAAACACAAGTCATTGGTTTTGTTTATCTAAGTACCATCAATTTTGAGGGGCGTCATCAAATTTATGCCCACTACCGGCGTCGCCTCCCGAGTTAAGGAAATCACCAGCTGTGGGTACAGTCCTCAAAGAAGAAGCGGCATTGCCTCCAACATTGGCCTGAGGTGGGGTTTCCACCGAACCCTAGATTAACAAACTGAAATTAGAAAATTTGAACTACACGAAGATAAAATGCAGTATATGAAATTTTAATAATTGACAATACCATTTCAGGAGATTGCTGGGTAAACAAAGGTGGAGGTTGGAAGGGAGGAAGATTCAGTGGTGTTCCAAACTGTTGCAATATATATTCCTGGGAATAACAAAATTAATGAATATATAAGAGCAATTTAATCAAATAAGAGCACAAGTAGACAAATACAAATCTAATTGTCATATTTAATGCAATAAGAGCACAAGTTTGCAAATACAAATGAAATTTGCATTTTTTATCGAATAAGACCATGAATTGACAAGTACAAGTGTAATTAATATATTTCATTCACTAAAACAGTAAATTGGCAAATAGAAGTCTAATCAACATATTTCATCGAGTTAGAGTCAAATACAAGCATAATTTGCATATTTCAACGAATAAAAGCATAAGTTTGCTAATACAAGCTTAATTTACATATTTCAACGAATAAAAGACAAAGATAAGCGTAATTTGCATATCTCAACGAATAAAAGACAAAGATAAATGTAATAAATATATTTCATCCACTCAAACAATAAGTTGGTAAATACACGGGGGGCATAATTGGCATATTTTAGCAAGAGCACGAGTGGACACTTACTTACAAAGCTGCTTGTTGTTGTGTTTGCCGTGCAACAAAGTATTCTTGTTGTTACCTCAATTGCTGTTGTAGTTGAGCCTCACGTGCTACTTGTTGCCTCAACTGCTCCTCCAATCGGCTCTCACGAGCGCTCGACCCATTACTCTGCGAGGATTGAGATGACCTCGCAGAACTCAACACATTGCTAGTATCTAGGTACCCATTGAACATAGAGAACCATCCATGTTTCTTGCCACCACCACTATAGTACAAAGCAACGGGGTCGACTGCTTCTCTCCTCCAGTCGTAGTTAGGCCCGTGAGTATCGGTCATCAATTGCCCATAACTAGCATGAAAAAATTCATATATTGCATAAGATTTTGATAAAGTATTTAGTTGAGTTCATTAGAAAAATTTTACTCACCAAGCTTTGTGTTGCCTTCTCACTACATAGTTGTTCTGGATGTGTGGGGTCGGAACCTAGGTGGCCCTGAATGTAAGCTTCAACGTCAGTAGGCCGAGTCCCGCTTTGAGCTTCCTGTCATTAGCCATCATTTCAAACATAAATGATCAAATATCAACAATTGAAACTTGCCATCCGCCGTGCAAGCCGGATATGTAGTTCATGAATCATACCATCCGTCGTGCAAGCCGGATATGTCCATCGGCTCCATACCGCTGGACAAACCTTGAACCCGCCTCCCTGTTACCCCTCTTCTTATTTGACTTATCAACAAATTCAGGTGAGGCCCAGTAGTGGCAGAGAGCTTGCCATGCATCAGGGCATTTGTTGAACCATGGCAAGATAACCTGCAGGTACTGATCCTCTCGAAGGTAGATTTTTGCAGCACCAAACCTCTTGCTCATCTCCTGATGTAGCTCCCTCTTGTAGTACAAGTTCACCGCCTGTATACGAGCCTGGTACATCATCTCCTTCACCGTCCGACTTGCCGTGGTCTCAAAAACAGACTTTGACTTAGCTTCCAGTGATTGCTCCTGACCACTTGGTAAACGGTACCTCTCCTGCAAATTAACAAGATGAGTTACAAATTACATTATGGTTTGCAAAACATATGAAAATGAGAAAAGTTATAGAATTACCCAAAAGTCCACCCACACTCGATGGGCAACATTTCCATGTACCCCGTCTGCAGCTATCTTGTAGTGCGCCCACTTCAAGGTTGGTGTAGATTCGCCATTGATCTCCACTAAACCAGGGTAATGGTAGCGCAAAAGAGATCCCATCGTACCATTAACTTGCTTTATACTGTTCCTATCATTCCATTTTACATCAATCCATTGCCTGCAAAGAACATTAATTATCCAACTTGTAAGGCCACACAAATAGCATGATGCAAATTTAATCACCTTTTGACTGCATACTTACCAATCACCATGGGGCACAATCACTCTACGTGCCTAAAGAACTGCTACTGGGGGAATTTGATTAGTTCCTCTATACCTAAAATAGACATAGAATGTTCATAATAATGCATTACATAAGTAATACTTTCTAATTATGTGTAGACAATAGTACCTAAAGACAAGGGCATCGTCCCCTCCCTCAATGTCATCTCCCTCCCCTTCACCAGTACCATCCCCATCCTCTCATGTCTCCTCTCTTGCCTGCTCCTGCTCCTCCTCTCCTAGCTCTTGCCCTGCTTGCTCTTTCCTTGTCTCCTCCTCAGCCTCCCTCGCCCCCTAAGAATTAGATGATCATATAATTAGTGCATGCATGTTAAAAAAAATAAAGCCAAGAATTAGATGATCACATAATTAGTGAAAGTATGCAACCTCCTGCAGACATCTCTCGAACTGCCTCTGCCTGCTCTGATGAGAAGTAGATCCTCTAAAAAGAGACGAGTCTTGACTATTCAAACAAGACCCATCCTTTTTCTTTGATTTTGAGTGGCGAAAAAATGATCTCATCCTGTTTAAGAAACATGTAATTAGTACAAGAATACATGTGTAATCGAAACAAGAAATAATATTTACTAAGAAAAATGAAACATTTGTACTTATTAGAAGTAATCGGTGTTGTCAGCTTCATTTGTACGGGAACTATGTTGTCTCTTCTTTGGTCTCCTCTTTGCGACATCACAATCACATCTATTGTATCACCAACTAACTCATCAAGCGTTGATCCAATGTCAACTTCAAATGACCCTGGCAAATCATCTTCTTGGTAGGTTGTGTCAACTGTGTTATCGATCCCACTATCAATATACTCATCGTTCCTAGGGATATATAAACGGCTAGGAGGACTCACTTTGTGTACAACTCACCACGGTGTTAAACTATATTTTTGACATGTATACGGAAGGTAGTACACCTGCTCGACATGGTGAGCAAGTACGAATGAGTTATGATCTCTAAGGCGTGAAGCATGTTTAACATCCACTATGCCAAGATTGATGTTTCGTCGTATCCCTACTTTATCATCAAACCAATCACAATAAAAGAAAGTTAATCTGAGATCCTTTCGACCGCCGAACTTAATCTCCACTATGTTTTGAAGAATGCCATAATATTCTATTTCACGACCATCCGCACTCTGTGCGATAGTGACAACTCCACTATTCACCATGGCAGCTTGAGGACGAGTTGCCTCTAATGCCGCAGTCCGAAAGCAAAACCCATGGACATCATAGCGCCCAAATTTTCTTGCAGTTGTGCTATCGTGAGATAGCTGTCGGAGGTCGTCATGGACAGTAGCATCACGCATGCACTGCAAATGTTTGAATTCTTGTTACATTATAGTTTAATATAAATGATGAGTTGTAATTCAACATGAATAGAATTATACATGTTGTCGAAACCATGTCACAAAGTTGGAACCACCGCGTAAACCATTGCGTCGCAAGTTCTCAAGTTGAGTATATGTGGGTTTTCACGTCGAATTCCATTGTTGTTGATCAAACAATCTATATTTTAGTAGATTAAATTAGAACCAAACAATTTAAGTTTTAGATGGAAGAAAGTAAACATAGGTACTTACACAAAATATTGTTCCATTTCTGGAATGTTGGTGTACATGTATAACATTGCTTCATTCCACTCATCGCAAGATAGCTCATGAATCGAACTAGCACCAACAGTGTTCCCATGTTCTCGGAATATATCAAGCTCAAATCCATGTGTGTCATTCAAAGGTTGGTATCTCGGTATATGAGCATTAACGTTATGCTCATCTGAGAAAATAAGTACTCGAGAAGTACGAAATCTCTTTAAGAAAGAATGTCTCTGCAATACAACCTTCAACTCGTGCTTTGTTACCCATAGTTTACCTAATTTTCTTAAGGTTTCATTCTATTGGGTACATCCATCTATATTGTACCGGATCACCAACCTCTGCTTCGTATGGTAGTTGTACCAACAGATGTTGCATTGCATTCATGAAACCCGGGGGGAATAACTTCTCCATGTTGCACATTAACACATGTATAGCTTTTTTCAACTTTTGCATCATTGATTTTTTATTTTCTTTGAACACAACTATCTGTAGAAGTAACTAAGCTCTGCCAATATTTTCCACACATCATCAGGGAAATATCCACGGAACATTACAGGAAAGAGCCTTTCCATAATTATATGGTAATCATGGCTCTTTAATTCATTTAGCTTGCCTGACACAGTATTCACTACACGCCTTAGATTTGCTGCATAACCATCAGGAAATTTGATATTTTTTAACCACTGTCGGTGTACTTTGCACCGGAATACCCTCCGCCAGAGAAGTAATAGGCCCGTAAAGTGGATCGCCTAGTTTAAAGCCCACGTGTTTCCCTCGAAAGCGACTGGCGACACGCTTCGCTGCCGGGCGAAGCGTTCAGCGTGGCACCTCGGAGGGCAACTGGCGAAGCACGCCCGCTCACGGGCGAGGAGTCGCGTGGCCCCGTCGAGCATCCTAGCGATCACGCCGCCACCGGGCGAAGGCTCGCGTGCAGCTGGCGGCGACTGGCGAGCATGCCGCCCCGGGCGGCGGCCAGCGGCGGCTCGACGAGCGGGCGGTGTTTGGGCCCCCTTGTCGTGCCACGAAGGCAACCAAAGGAATGAGGGAAGGCTTCACCTGAAAGCCTCCCCGCACCTCGTGTCGGGGTCATTAATGTGAAGGATTCAGCTTCGACACGACGACGGCTCATCCTCTCGACGCCTCTTACCAACCCGTCAGAAGGCCCCTGTCCCGGCGGATCGGGCGAGGCCTCTCACCAACATTAAATGAGGTTCGAAGGACAAGGCCATGGAGGCGTGCTTAATAAATGAGTCGTGGGTCGACGTGAAAGCTGGAATGATGGGTGTAATTAATATGTTGTAGATAAGTATAGCGCCACCTTC
This sequence comes from Guadua angustifolia, assembly GCA_036346375.1. Classification (NCBI taxonomy): domain Eukaryota; kingdom Viridiplantae; phylum Streptophyta; class Magnoliopsida; order Poales; family Poaceae; genus Guadua; species Guadua angustifolia. The sequence continues at coordinate 59,278,892 of CM070510.1, forward strand.
TCTCCTGCCCAGGGTGGCCCGTCTATATAAGGGTGCCCTGGTGCATGAAGAAGGGGGCGGTCGGCTAGAGCAAGAAGCATAGAGAAGTAGACACTAAAGAACACCCTTGTAAACGCTTCCCTATTTTCTCAACAAAGAACTAGCAGGACGTAGGGCTATTACCCACACGGGGGCCTGAACCTGGGTAAATCATTGTGTCCACCAGCTTGTTAACGCCCGGAATCCATTGTCGAGGGACATTAGGTTTCCAGCCACGAAGATGCCCTCTACCGAACCATAATTTCCATCTAGGGAGTAGACACTCTGTTAGCGGAATCTTGTCAGGCGAAATACGCCGACAGGGTGTTAGCCTTCGTGACAGGTCAAGGAGCTGGTCGCCCAATGGCCTATGGCAAAGATAAGTTGTTTGCTTTGGCAGTACCAATTTATTTCTTACACTTGTGCCTTAATGGGTTGAAGTATGTGTGGTTATCACTGGTCTTATAACCTAATGGCTCCTCGCTGATAAACAGAAATACCCAACGTTTGTATCGCAAGGACGCGTGACTAGGAGTGCGAGTGTGGCATGGTGGCTCAAACGCGGCCCATACACCCGGGTTAACTCCATGTAGTCCCGCTGGTTGTCTCCGCGAGCACCGCAAAACCAGTACTGCTCCTGTAAGCTCACCTCCTTGTTACGCAATGCTGTGGTAAAATTCCAAGAGATCAAGGGAATATAAGTTCCAAAAGGACAGGAGACAGTGATACCCTTGCACAACAATCTATGACTTTGCTTGTCTGTGCTCTTCATTCACCGCATGATCCCTATTTGCGTTATTGCAATCACTCACATAATGCTTAAGTATCGACCTGACCTGAGTATTTAGGTTTGCGTCATGGCGAGGCTGGGGGCTGATCGCCCGAAAATTGAGTTAAAGCAAGCATACCCAAAATGCGAACAAATGAACATGCCCAGGTGAAACCAAAATATGCCAACTTTATTTACAATTGCTAATATTGTTCTGGCATACAATAAGCAGGAACAAAAAGAAACAAACACAAAAGAAGCGGCCCGGGTCATTAGTCGTCGTTGGTGACTTCGATGCCCTCGTCATCATCCTCGAACTCCGACTCTCCTGCCGTCGCGCCAAGGTCCGAAGCTTCCGCCGCCATCATGTTGACGACGCGCTCTGCGGCCTCCTACACGTGCCTGCGCTTGGGCCTCGTCTCCCTCAATGCCGTCTACAACGGTCATTGGGTTGAAGGCGGCGTCGCGACTGGCGCAGCAGGCGAGCACGAAGGTGGCGGTGACTCTGGCGACTTGCTGCCCATCCTGGAGGGAGAGGGCAGTCATGGCGGCCGACAGACCCGAGAGCGCGTCAGCCACCCAGGTGGTGTAGTGGGCGTATTGCATCGCCGTGGGCTCCAACGGCTCGCGAAGATCTACCCCAAGCGGGGCCAAGACCCGCACCATGCGCCGGTATGATGACCGGAGCATGGTCGCAATGTTATGCAGTGTTCGCTGCTGCGCCTCCGCTGCTTCCCTCAGCGCCGTCCCGACCTCTTGCGCCCGGGCAAGCAAAGTTGCCCCGATGGCCCTCTCTTGGGCCAGCTGCGTCTCTGCCCTCTCTAGCTCCCCGCGCAGCGTCTCCACTTGCTGCGTCAAGTGGACTTTCTTGCTGGTGGCTGCCGGAGAAGGCGGCGAATGAAGCGCCCGCCAAGCTTCAAGATGCAGCGTGCCTGTGTCGGCGGCGTGGGTGGTGGGAGCAATCAAAGTGGGAGGAGCGGAAGTGCTAGTCCCAGCAACATCGAGCCCAGCAGCCTCGAAGCTACTAGGCTGCTCTCGGGCAGGAGTACCCGCTGCGCCTGTCGGCACCGCGGACGTCTGCGCGGGCGGAGCGCTTAGGCGATCCGCCCTCGTTGGCGATTTGAAGCTGAAGGATATGGGTGCTACTGCTAGCCCGCTCGGGCGGATACCAGTGGCAGTTGGGCTCGGCACCATTGGAGCTGGTGCCGGTGGAATTGGTGCCGATGAAGGCGGCGCGCGCAGAGTTGGAGCCGGCGTCGTCTGGCCGGCTCGAGGAGGAAGCGGCGAGCATTACCGCCAGAAGAAGACGTCGCCGCTTCAGACGCGCTCGGTGAAGTTGCGAATGTAGCAGCGGTAGAAGTTAGGCTCCTGGTGCAGACCCTCTTAGGGTCCGCCGAGAGCGTCCGGCAACAGCCGTTTACTGCGCTCCGATCGGCGGCCCGGTGGTCCTCGATTATAAAGGCCACGAAGCGCACCACGGCGAGACCCGTGGAGTCCATCGCCGAAGGATTGTATGATCCGAGGCGCCCGCGACTCAGATCACAAAGCGCCGAGCATCGCCGGAAACTCGAGCCGCTCAAGATGGCGGGATCAACACGGATAACCACCGGGAGATGGCAGCGTTGCTCAGGTTGCCCTTACCTGGCGCTAGAAGAAGACAGAACTATTGGATAACGAAGACCACAGAGAAAAGTATGCATTCAAGAATAAGGGTAAGAAGACTTACTGCCCGGGTATCTGCGCGTCATGTCATCGTCCCCTGTGTATTGCCATGCAGGGCGGACACGACGACGCAGGGGGCTGATTCTCCGAGACACAAAGTCTCGGACTACCAGTGCCCCAATCAGGCCGGCACCCCGCAGCCGATCGATGCGAGCCACCATTGCCAGGAGCTCCGCCGTCTCCTCGACAGGTGAGCTCTAGCTCTCGTGGCAATCGCTGCTGCTGGGCACTCAAGGAGGTCGACACCACTTGTAAATCGCCGACATAAAGCGATCACCCGCCGCTTTTTCCAGTTGGAGCGGGGCTGGAAGGGAATGTAGCGGGAGGCCGACCCATCGTGGAGCCAGAAGTGGCAGCTCCCGGCAATTCCCCGCTATCGGAGGTGATGCAGAAGGCGAAGAAGTAGCGAAAGAGGGGAAGATTGGGCATTACCCCCACGAACATCTCGCAAAGGTAAGCGAAGGTGGAGAGGAAGACGATGGAGTTGGGGGAGAGATGAAGATGGTGAATCTCGTAAAAGTGAAGGACGGTGAAGAAGAACTCAGAAAATGGCGGCACCAGGCCCGCCATAAGCCCCAGTGAAGACAATAATCTCCTGGCTCGCAGCTATACGGCGGTCCTGGCGAGGGCGGGCGCCCCAGTGCCATTCGATGGCGAAATCCATCTGGCGTGGGCCGGCGGTGGAAGAAAGAAGGGACTGCGCCATTGCAGCAGAAGTGAAGTCTTTGAAGTGAAGAAGGCAAAAGGACAAAGAGCAAAATTTGAAGGAAGCAGAAGGCGTGGACTGTTGCGTGGGGGTGTGAGCATATATAGACCTCCCGTGAAGACGGTTCGCTTCCAGGTGAAAGGCACGACGTTTCGGGTCCCGAGAAAAATCAGCGGTCGTGGGGAGGACCGTAGCGGTTGCGTGCGCTGAGGTGGTGGGCCCATCCGGGAACGCACTGGCATTAAATAAGGTCTGAAAAGCAGCTGGTGCGCGTTCCAGGACGGCCTCGGGGGCTACTGTCGATGTACTTTGCACCGGGGTACCCTCTCCGCCGTAGAAGTAATAGGCCCAGAAAGTGGCCTGGCCTAGTTTAAAGCCCACGTGGCCTGGCGGCGACCTAATGATCACGCCGCGCACGGGCGAGTGGCCTCGTGGCACCGGCGGCGACTGGCGAAGCACGCCCGCCCACCGGGCGAGAGTTCGTGTGGCCCCGGCGAAAGCGATCTGGCGATCACACCCTACTCGCCGGGCAAGCGGCCCTCGTGGTGCCCTGGCGGGCAGCCTGGCGAGCACGCCCGCCCACGGGTGAGGAGCGTAACGGCGGCGGCGATCTAGCGATCATGCCCGCGCCGCAGGCGGCGAGCCCTCGTGGCGGCCTGACGAGCGGGCGGGTGTTTGGGCCCCCCTTGTCAGGCCACGAAGGCAACCAAAGGAATGAGGGGAAGGCTTCACCTCGAAGTTTCCCTCCCTTGGCACCTCATGTCAGGGTCATTAATTGTGAAGGATTCAGCTTTCGACACGACGACGGCTCATCCCTCTGACGCCTCTTACCAATCCGTCGTAGGGGCGTCCTGTCCCGGGCGGACCGAGCGAGGCCTCTCACCGACATTAAATGAGGTTCGAAGGACAAGGCCACGGAGGCGTGCTTAATAAATGAGTCATGGGTCGATGTGGAAGCTGGAATGATGGGTGTAATTAATGTGTTGTAGATAAGTATAGCGCCACCTTCTCTCCTGCCCAGGGTGGCCCATCTATATAAAGGCGCCCTAGTGCATGAAGAAGGGGGCGGTCGGCTAGAGCAAGAAGCATAGAGAAGCAGACACTGAAGAACACCCTTGTAAACGCTTCCCTATTTTCTCAGCGAAGAACTAGCAGGACGTAGGGCTATTACCCATACCGGAGGCCTGAACCTGGGTAAATCATTGTGTCCACCAGCTTGCTAACGCCCGAAATCCATCGTCGAGGAACATTAGGGTTTCCAACCACGAAGATGCCCTCTACCGAACCATAATTTCCGTCTAGGGAGTAGACACCCTGTTAGCAGAATCTTGTCAGGCGAAATACGCCAACAACCACAGAAGGACCTCTTTCTTTTCTGAACTGCTAAGACAGTACGGTGCACGTGGCCTACCTTGCCGCCCTGCTTCGTCCTCCCTCACCTCAAGGGTTGGCCGATTGCATATATCAGCCATGTCTTTTCAAGCCTACACATTATCTTTTATCTTATCTTTAAAATCAAAACACATCCTGACAATGCTTTCTGCAACATTCCGTTCTTGGTGCATAACATCAACATTGTGTGGTAAGATAAGAGAGCTTGCATATGGTAAGCTCCAAATACCACATATGTGAGTCCAGTTGTGCAACTCTCTGGCCCCTTCAAAACCATCCTCTGTGTGAATCAATCGCCTATGCCTGGCAATAATCTCTGGCACCGACAAACGTTTCAGCGGCCCCTTCATGATTATTGTGTCTTTACAGAAGTTGTTTCTTTGTTTTCTATATTCATGAGGAGGTAGAAAACGTCGGTGGCAATCATAGAAACAGAATTTGCGACCATGTTTTAACCGAAATGCATCCGTGTCATTCATGCATATCGGACATGACAGTCGACCATGTGTGCTCCACCCCGAGAACATGCCATATGTAGGGAAATCATGGATGGACCAAAGGTAAGCAACACGCATGTTGAAGTTCTGTTTTCTCCTATTGTCATAGGTCATGACCCCTGTTCACAACTGCTTCAGCTCCTCGCTCAAATGTTGTATGAAGATGTGTAATTGCTTTCCAGGATGCTCTGGCCCCGGTATAACAAGGGATAAGAATACGTACTCATCCTTCATGCACAATGAAGGTGGAAGATTGTACGAAACTAAAAAGACGGGCCAACAAGAGTACGACGCAACACTCATGTTGAAAGGCGAAAACCCATCAGTCGCCAACCCAATACGAACATTTCTTGGGTCTATGGCAAAGTCTTCGTCATACCGATCCAAAGCCTTCCAAGCTTCACCATCAGATGGATTGCCCATGAAACCATCTTTGAACCGCATACCTTCCTTGTGCCACCTCATGTGCTGGGAAGTCTCTTTAGATAGGTACATCCGTTGTAGTCTTGGTGTTAGAGGAAAGTAACGTAGAACCTTCATCGGTAACGAAGTTGTCACCAATTTCCCCTCATGGTCAGTTACTTCTACAAATCTAGACTTCCCGCAATGTCGGCAATGGTTGTCATCTGCATTCTCCTTCCAGAACAACATATAATTGTCAACACATGCATCTATCTTCTCATAAGGCATTCCTAAACCAGCCAACATCTTCTTTGAATAGTACATATCTTTTGGCAACTTATGGTTTTCTGGGAGGACATCAGAAATCAAGCTAACCAACTCGTTATAACAAGCTTGAGAGAATTCATACTTTGACTTTATAGCCATAAGCCGTGTTACAAATGCAAGGAGTGAAACATTAGTGCACTCAAGCAAAGGCTTATCTGAAGCATCCAAGAGCCAATAAAATTCCTTAACTCCTTGGGTGCAAGCAGCCAACTTCTTTCGCGACATCGTTTATCTGTTCGGAGTCTCGAACTCCATCATCACCGATAACGGAACGCAGTTCACGGGGAAAGAATTCCTCGAGTTCTGCGACGACTTCAACATCTGCGTCGACTGGGCCACCGTGGCCCATCCGCGGACCAACGGCCAGGTCGAGCGGGCAAACGGCATGATCCTCCAATGGCTCAAGCCGCGAATCTTCAGCCGACTGAAGAAATTCACGGGGCGATGGGCGGCCGAGCTGCCCTCCGTTCTCTGGAGTCTGCGGACCACACCAACCCGGTCGACCGGGTTTACACCATTCTTCCTGGTGTTCGGTGCCGAAGCCGTCCTGCCAACCGACCTAGAATACGGCGCCCCAAGACTACAAGCCTTCGACGAGACACAGGGGCTCAACGCGCAACAAGACGCCATCGACCAACTCGACGAGGCGCTCGGCGTGGCCGTTCTACGGTCGACCAAGTACCAGCAGACGCTGCGACGCTACCATAGTCGTCGGCTCCGCGGGAGGTCCTTCAACGTTGGCGACCTGGTCCTGTGCCAGGTTCAGTCTAACATTGGCAGGCACAAGCTGTCCCCTCCGTGGGAAGGGCCCTTCACCGTCGTGGAGGTCCTCCGGCCCGGCACCTTTCGACTCAAAGATGCTGATGGCAACGCTGTACCCAATGCATGGAATATTGAGAAGTTAAGGCGATTCTATCCCTAAAACTTTTCCTTTGTTCCTGCGTTTCCGACAAGACCTCCGAAGTGCGGCGTGCCGACCACGTCCTGGTCCCCATGCACCACTCGGGGGCTACTTGTTCGCATACTCACCCAAAACGGTGCCCCGACCGGCCATCGTGACCCCCCTAGCGGTAACCCTTTCAGCCTAAGTGCTACGACCTACGCCCTAGGGCTGCGGTTGCGAAGTAGCACTTTGTGGCAAAAGGAAGTACCCGTGCGGAGCGGTCCTTGGTCGATCTGCGGCACGCCTTTGGGCCATCAATTCTATTGCTGTCTTTGCATTTCCCTCGAAATATCAACGCTCCGAACTACGCTCATACAACCCTAGCAGTTCGTAAGGGCTACGGTCAACGAGTGCTCATCACAGCGAGAGAAATGCAAGACATCAAACGAAGTTTTCATAATATTACATGCAAGCAAAAGTCGGGTGCAGGCGCTCAGGATATTCCTAAGCTAAACAACGGCATCGTCGTCGTCGGAGCTGTCGCTGCTCACGACGATGTCGCCCAGCCCTGCCACCTTCTCCGCCGCCGCCCGCACCTAGCTCGGTTCTGGCCCGCGTTGCCTTCAATCCCGGCGACGGTCGCGATCGGGTCGAAGGAGGCGTCGCGGCTGGCACAGTAGGCCAGCACATATTCCGCCACCGTGACGGTGACCTCTCGACCCTTGCGGGCCGAGCGCTCGCGCAGGGCGCGGGGAAGGTTGGCCAGAGCATCGGCCGCTTGGGTGAGGCCGAAGGCGTACCCCGACGGAGTATGCTCCAGCGGCTCGTTCAGCCGCACCCCCAGCGGCTCCAAGCTCCTGCCCATGCTCTCGAAGGCTGGGCGGAGCATGGCTAGGAGATTCTCACGCGAGGCCCAGCGCCCCTCGTGCATCCTGGACACCTCGTCCTCGGCGGCCAGGGCCCGAGCTTGCTGGAACGCCAGCTCCTCACGCATCCTCGCGAGATCCTCCTCGGCGGCCCGGGCCCGCGCCCGCAGGGCCGACGCCTCCACTTCCTGGGCGGCAGCCGTTGCGGCCTGGGCCATCAGAGGAGCCTCCAGTCGCGCCAGCGCGGCCGTCATGTTGGCTGCCCGAGCCCTCATCGCGGAGACGGTGGCGTTCACCTCCCCCTCCGAAGGGGCCGGCGCGGACGCGACCGGCGGCTGGCTTGAACCCGGGCCGGAGGCGCTGCAAGGAAGGAGAAACAACCCAACATCAGTAAAATAATACCAAGGCCATCCCGAGGCCAGGCGAAGGAGACCCACTCCGGAAGAGGGTTCCGGATGTGGAAGGTCGACGAGGGCAGGATGAGCCTGCCCCTCGCCGCGGTCGCGGATGATCCGGCATCGGTGCGGGGCCTTTTGCCGGCCCTCCGGTCACCCGCAGCGTCACGCCCTCCGCTCGTCATCTTGCTGTTCGAAGGATTGGAAACGAGCGCGGGGAGCAAAGAAGCAAGGGAAAATGGCTAGACGTGGTCGCTCTCACGCCCCCCCCCCCGTCATATTTATAGAGGCGGGGCGAAGCGGTCCAAGCGGGCGCCGCACTCGCATTAACTCCATGCCCAGCGCGACGGGACGTGTCCTCTCCACTCCCCCCACTACGCATTAAAATGCGATGGGACGACAGGGAGCGGAAGGACACCGCTTTAGACAAGGCCCGGCGCGACTCTTTGGTTTCGGCTCCTGGGCCGGATCGATCTCACCGCCTCGACGAAGAAAAGCCTGACTAGGACGCAGCGACCCCGAGGTGACGAAGGGCCGGTCAACTTGCCGTCCTTGTGGATGGCCGAGTAATGGCCCCGATCGCCGCATCATCTCCAAAGGAGAAAAAGTCCCTAGCTCTTTTTGCTTTCTTTTCTCAGGCAAGAAGAGGAGACGGGGAGAGCGAGCGCAAGAACTCGCCCAAGCGCCCCCCGGCGCCGAATTTATAGGCGCTGAACAAGCACCGGCCGAAACACGCACCAGCCGAGCAAGCATCGACCGAGAGGACGCCACTCGAGCGGACATCACTTCGATCGAGGCCTCGTGGGTCCCGTCAGACTGCCACGCCACGCCGCTGGTGAGACGCATCGGGCCCCAATCATTTTGCTTCGCATTAAGTTTTCGCACGCACATTAAATGCCAGCAGGAGACGCCAGGGCACCGCTCCGGGCGAGACGCCCCGCAACCTCTCGATCTCCGCCTCCGGGCTGGATCAACTGGGCCAAAACAGGTATGAAAATTCCACCGGGCCACACCGGCCTCGAGGTGGTGAGAGAGCTCAATAGCTCGCGCCAGGACCTGATCCGGTGCCGCAGGTTCCAAAGCCCTAATCCACCAAGTGGATTCAGGGTCGCCCGGCACAAAATGAGTGAGGGGCGAGGACAAAGCGAGCCCCCAGTGGGCCTCGAGTTGGGTTGGCGGACGACCCAATCATCTTAACTCGTGTCCGAGACCATACTTCACACTCCCCCGCGGAGCCCCTCGAAGGGTGGCAGCCAGCTGCGCTCCGGGTCGGCGGATGGCCCGGGGTCCGATACGGGCTCGAGTAAAGAAAGGTTTTTTATGGGTCGCCCCCAGCGGGTCGGACACCCGACGTAAGGATCGTCTGCTCGGAGGTCACGTGATCTCCAGGGCCTACTCGGATAACCCGTTAGTAGCTCCACGAGCACGGTGTTCAAACCGACGCATGGTAAACACGCGCTTGCTCACCCCCTCTAGGTCCCACACCTGCAGACGGGGCATAAACGTGGGACGGACAGCGGCTACTCCTCCCGTAGATAGCCTCGCCCGACGAGGACTCGGGATGGACGCCCTCTGTCTAGCTCCGGCGTAAAACCAGCCCTGCAAACGCGTCCAGCTACGACGTAAAACAAGCACTCGAAAACCAGAACCTCGCCGAGGCATCTGGGCATCCCTACCGACTAAGGCCTCGCTTAGCTCTGGCGTTAAACCAGCCTTACTAACTTGCCTAGCTCTGGCGTAAAACAAGCCATACTAATACGTCCAGCTACGACGTAAAACGAGCACTTGGAAACCAGAACCTCGCCGAGGCATCTGGGCTTCCCTACCGACTAAGGCCTCGCCTAGTTCCGGTGTTAAACCAGCCTTACTAACTCGCCTAGCTCCGGCGTAAAACAAGCCATACTAATACGTCCAGCTACGACGTAAAACGAGCACTCGGGACCCGGAACCTCATTAAGGCATTCGGGCATCCCTGCCGACCGCGGCCGCGTCCAGCTACGACGTAAAACGAGCACTCGGGAACCGGAACCTCGTTGAGGCATTCGGGCATTCTTGCCGACCGAGGCCGCGTCCAGCTACGACGTAAAACTAGCACTCGGAAACCAGAACCTCGCTGAGGCATCTGGGCGTCTCTGCCGACCGAGGCCGCGTCCAGCTACGACGTAAAACTAGCACTCGGGAACCAGAACCTCGCTGAGGCATCTGGGCGTCCCTACCGACCCAGGCCGCGTCCAGCTATGAAGTAAAACTAGCACTCGGGAACCAGAATCTTATATAGGGCATTTGGGCGTCGACCAAAGTAACCCCCCGACCGGCTCTCCGACCCGCTCGGGGGCTACACCCACCAGGTGCGCTCGCGCACACCCGGTCGAGACCGGCCGACCAGGTCGGTCGGGCGCGGCCGACTAAGGCGGCCACCCCAAAGGGCCCGCTACTTCAGTACGCAGTACAGAGGCTAAGATCCCAGAGATCGCATGAACAGAAGCACTCATCAGGCAAAAGCTAGTTTCGTTTATATGGTGCGCAAGGTACGTAAAGTTGCTAGTCGCATCACGACAAACTAGCCCCAAGACACCAAGACGGTGCAACAATCTAAGCGCCATGCGTGTGCCGAACCGCCTCAATGAGGGCATCCCTAGCCTTAACAAGCTTCGGGACGACGTCGATCAGCGCGTTGACGGCTGCGGCGTCGCGAGTGGCGGCGTCTTGCTTGGCCCACTCGGCCTGGGCAAGCTCGAGGTCTCCCCAAAGCTCCGCGAGAGAGGCCTCCTTGCCCATGGGCGCCGGCGCATCGTCATCTCCGAAGCTGAACACCAAGTTACCGTTCTTGGAAGAAGCCATGAGAGAAGCCAAGTGTCACAAAGTAGTCAGAAATTCGAAAGGCGAATGACTCCTCCAACTCCAGCAACTGTACCACTCTTATATATGCTCAAGGCGCAGAAGCCGAGCGGTTCCCAATAAAGGAGGGCGTCAGAAGCCGAAGCATTGCCATGCATGCGAAGAGATCACGCCGCCGAAGGTGATGGGCCCATCCGGGAATGCACGCGTTCCAGGATGGCCCGGGGGGCTACTGATGAATACTTATACCAGGGGTACCCCACAGCAAAGTATACACCTATTTCAAGATCGTCTTTCTCTCGATCAGACGGACATGGCAAAGAAGATCGGCGGCGATCTGAGTCTTTGGAGAGGGTATTACCAAAGTCTCCAATCCTCACAGATGGGATTATCACTAAATATTGGCTGGAACACCAGATGATCCGTTTTGAGCCTAGCTCTAGGCCTTGAGGGGCCACGAAGGAACCTCGGCCTTGCTCAGCCCACCAGGGGCGGTCCGACCTGGCCCCAGGTCAGACGCCCCCGCAAGCTCCGACCACTTGTGGTCGGACGCCCCAGAGCTCAGACCTCGCCCTTGGTCGGACACCCCCGAGTTCGACTTGGCCTCGGGTCGGATCCCTAACAAGCTTCGACTCAACGACCTCCGCCACGTCACCAGTCGGCCTCAAGCCGGTCACCTGCCCCGTGGACACGACGGCCATGCTGGGGCAGGTGGCTCCTTCCCAAGGTGGCCAGGGGGCCGCTAAGTCAAGCGCCGGTCCCTTCACCCCGTCAGGCACAGTGGAGAGACGCGCTCCCTCCCGAGGCGGCAGCAGAGCGCAGCACAGAAGACGTCAGCATCTGACAGGCGCACAGAGGGCAGGTGCGCCCCTTCCCGACGGAATGCCGCTTGCCGTGTCTACCAACCCAGGCGTGGGATGAGCATACCCCTACCTTTTTTCTTCAAACTCTCGTGTAACCTGCCCCCTTCGCCTATATAAAGGGAGGCAGGGCCCCAGGGAAGGGCACGGCGATGACGACTTCTTCGCGTTTTCACTTCACATTCGCACTCGTATTCGCATCCGACCTAGGCAAACACATCCGACCTAGAGCAAGTCAAACATACAGACGAACATCCCCGAGCTCCCTCACTCGGCCGAGTGCTAAGGGCCTGTCCTTAGCCCTCGCTTGTAATCCCTTGTAGTCCACTGCGCCCCGAGCAATAAAAACCACCACCACAAACTGGACGTAGGGATATTCGGCCCAAACTAGTATACATCTTGGGCTCTCTGAGTCAACCATCAAGGAGAGGGAACGCGTGGCCCCTTGACTTACAAATTTACTTACCGGTTATATGAAACACCGACACTAGGACTCACACAATCTCATCAGGTACATGCACACTTCGAATCGACCTTTCTTTAATTTGCCACAAAGCATACATGTTTTTAATTTTTCTTTTCTTTTATGTTGTTTTGATTTTATATAATCAAATAATGGTCAATTTTTCCTTGATTACATATCAAATGTTTCAAAAAAAGCATCAATCGAGTTGGTACCTGAAAAGCGATGAGGTGAACTTTGTTGGAAAGGCGCCGAGGACAGGCGGAGGTGACGGCCGAGCGCTTGGCCTCGGGCTGGCGTGGAGGCGGCGGCGGGCGGGCGGGTGACGAGGCGGGATCAGAGGCGGCGACTCACTGCAGGCTGGGCGGGCGGCGACCGGGCGGGCTCGGAGGGCGACGGCCGGATGGGCGGCGCGAAGGGCAAAGGCCCGGGCGGGGCTGGTGGCGCGGAGGGTGATGGTCGGGCGACTCTATAGTTCTCGTGGCGCGCGGCTCTGTAGTTCTCGCGCCCAATGGGAGTGCCGGCGCGATAAGTTAGGGCTTCATATTTACGTCGGCTTGGCCGATGTAGATAGGACACATCAAAACTTTACCTACAGTCAGCCCTAGAGCATATCTATTTCCGTCAGCTTTCAGATGCCATCGTAAATAAGAATGTAAATACGTCGGCTTTTGTGAAGCCGACGTATATATTTTTGGCCAGCGTAAATAGATCATATTCATGTAGTGTTCGTTTCTTCGATCCAGGTGCAAATTAGTTAACTTGTTGGACCATCCACTTCCATCTCCTGCTAAATCATTTAACTTGCTCTGTATAAGTGTACTCCAGCTACTAGCCCACTTGGAAATACAGATAGTACAGTAAAATCGATCACTAGCTTGTAAATTTGCGTGGCTTAGGTACGTAGTAATTGTTCTGTTGCTATTGAACACGTACTTCGTTAATGTGCTCCAAATGAGGAAGTTACCCACGCGCGCAAGCTCTCCTGGTCTAGCCGTTACGTATGACTTGAAGGCCGTGAGTTTTCTTGTGCATGCATGCATAGCTGCATGCTGCGCATGCGTATATGTATGAATGTAGAACAGTAGAAGTCTTACACCGCTTACAGTTCTTACTTCTCACCATCCTGCACTGCAAAATAAATGTACTCCGTGGGTAAAGTATGGTTTACGGTGGGTGCACAGATCGAGGTCCTGGGCCGCAACACACTGCGAGATATCTGTAGTTCTGTACATATATGTAGAGGGAGACAAGCTGCATATGCTTCTATACCACTTATCCCAAGAAGAGAAGGCAATTTTGTTTTCGGATCACATCTCAGGGTGACCGAAATCCAAACCTTTAGAGAGATTTCAGAATTTTGATTGAAATTCGGACAAAATTCAAAAACCAACTTTTAAATCCGGATTTTTTTAGGAATCCTAAGCCATTTATCTACATTTTCTATCTGTTTGAACGCAAAATAATAAGTATTTGCATATAAAATTTACAAGTTAGGGTTTAGGCCGAACTATAATTTAATGCCCAAATACATTATTTAAGGTTGAAATCAAGTTAGGCATTAGAATCTAGGCAAGTTAGGGTTTAAGCTGATGCATGTACAATTTAATACCAAAATCCAAGTTAGGGTTTAGGGTCTAGGTTGTAACACTCTAGAAATTTGAATTTTCTTAGTTTAATTATTATTTAGAAAAGAAATTTCAAAAATTAAAAATCATTTATTTATTATTTTACGCAATTATAAGCTTTTAGGAGCCGCTTTCGCTCGTTTGAACTCCGTTTGGCTCTGTTTTCTTTCTAAATTCATCTAAAATTCTAAATTTCATTTTGGTACTAGTTTTGTATTTTTTTTGAGTTTATGTGAATTTGGGTGTTTTTCGCGTATGGATTAGTAGGAAGAGTTTGCGACCGACGATCTCGAGCATCAACCCTAGGACCAAAGCAAGTTACACATCCTTGAATATGTTGATCCTAGTTTTTAAATTATATTTTGAATTTAAATTATTGCATGCATAATTTTAGCAACATAATTTCAGTCCCAGTTTTAATTAAAGTAGCTAATTTCGAAATTGATTAACCTTATTCTGTTGAAACCCTAAGACATATATAAAATATTAAAATAATTAGAAATATATTTAGAAATGCTTATAACTAAGATTATGACCTTTGGGGATTTAAGCTAAATAAAGTTCTGTTTAAAGGCTTCATCATTTTATGTGAAATTCTATGCCATCAAGTTAAAAATTAAAAAATGGTTTGGACCGGACGAGAATGGTTGACCAGTGGGTGCATAAAGCGTGATGGTTATGGAAAGCTCGCCTAGTCAATTAAGGATCGATCTATTTTACACTGAATGTAAAGTCTTACTGTACTACCACAAGTCTGAAACAGGACGAACCTGGCTATCCATATTACGACATACCATGGACAATCGTGCCATTAGGTTGAAAGAGGAAATGGGTGTAAGGCTCCCACTCGGTGTAAGAGGGGGCTTCTGGACTGGGCGGTTTTAATCCTATCAGCGGTGATAAGGCCCTCACTCGGTGTAAGAGGGGGCTTCTGGACTGGGCGGTTTTAATCCTATCAGCGGTGAAATCTTAGTGGACATGACTACGTGGATAGAGCTTTATAGGGGCTTTATTATGATTTTCTCTGCGGACACACTAAAGGAAGTGTGTATTTAGACAAAAGGAGATAATCATATCTTATGTGTAAAGTTGTACAATTTCTGCAGAGTGTAAAACTAATCAATTAGCCACGTCCGCAGTCATGGGCGAGCAAGCCTTTCATGGACTAGATTTTAATGTTTTAAAAATGGCTTTAAAAGATGGTTTTCGGATGGAGTGATTCCATTGATACTGCATATAACGATCCTTTGTATCCTTTACATTAATATTGCATTTACTGTGTGACTTGCTGAGTACTTTTATACTCATCCTTTCTTATTCTGCTGATTCAAAGGAAGAATTCTACAACGGTGAGGATCAGATGGACTAGGCCACTTCCCAGTCGATTGCATGTGGCAAATCTATTGGGCTTTACTACTATTTCCTTTATTTCTGCTGGCTTATTATTTTGTTTGCGAGCCACCTTTTTATGTATACTCTGATTATTAATAAAATGTGTTGGATATATTGTGATAACATTTTTGTTGTGTGTACTAGCTTTTTCTGGACTAGTATAGGATATACAGAGGATTTCGGAAGTGTTTTTTCGGGGTCCAACATAGGTTGAATTACAATTTAAGGCCGAAATCTAAGTTAGAATTTAGGGTTTGATTTACATAACTTGTATATTGTGAGACCCCGTTCTGATGAACAGGAACCTCCATGTGATTACTGTGCTATTCCTGGATCGATAGCTAGCACTCACATGTTTACAACAATTGGAAATCACAACCACACATTTAATAATTAAGCGAAACGATTATACAAATAATATTACAACTCGAGAAATATAGCAAAGAAAAAAAGCAAGCCTTGTGGTTTACCCATCCAATCCCGCAGGCAACTGACCAGGCATAACTCCTTAGAAATAAAACGCTTCAAAGAAGAACCCGCAACCTGCGACGAAAAGAGGCTCGAAGATCGCTAGCACACACCTACAATATAATTAGGCAAGGGTGAGTACGTTGCGTACTCAGCAAGATTTGAGCAAATCCTACAATACATGCAGGCCATTTCAAAGGAGGCTACTACAGTTAATTTGCATAAAGCGAATTTGAATTTGGAAACCAAGTTATTTGCAATCGGAGTTTAAAAGAGCAAGATTAATTGATAGCAAATAAGTAAAGCATAAATAACACTCACCGTCCTCCATAACGTGAGTTCGAATCGATCCTTGCCATCGCATGGCATATATCCAGTTCTTTGTCCACACAGGCACTGTGGTGATTCAATACTTGCCCACACAAGGTATAGCATTGGGTCATCTGTGGGGTAAGCTAACTTGTAAAATAACCCTTTTTGAAAATGATAAAACATTTAACTCGTGCAAGTTCACCAAGACACCCATGACCGCGGGTATGGCTAATTAATTAGAATTAAACTCTGCAGAGGTGTACAACTATACCCACAAGGAATGATCAACCTTTGCCCGACACACTTCCTTAGGTGTGTCGTCCAGGAAGACCATACATAGCCATTAAATTCCTAGACAAGGCTTTACACCAGCCCGGGACGTTATCCCCCGCCGTAGAACTAGAAACACACACCCAAGCCATGGATCCACATTCACACACCCAACACAACGTTTCTAAACACGGCAGGGCGTACACCGTTACATTAGCAAGTAGACATGTCCGGAATACCCGTCGAGCGGACTGACAGGAAAACCTGTGCAAGCTCCCGCCTACCAATGAGCAAAGCCATGTCTAAACAATTTAATAGGCTAAGGCTAACCCATCCTCACCCTCGTGGTTTGTACGGATTTTCTTAGATCATACAACACGATGTTCGGTCCTTAGTTGTGACACGGGCGACACTTCACCCTACACTACGTGCAATTACTTCTGCACAACCGGCTATTGCCAATAATCGCCCGCATCAAAGCATAGTTTCATTTTGGGTTTTTAATCAAAATTACCCACCACCAACAGTGACATTTTCAATGTTTTCAGGAAACAATTACTGGTTTGATCATGTACATCATTTATTCTAAAGCATGGCTAAGCAGGTTAATATGATCGCATATACCCACGATGACATTAAGTAATGCCTATCCTCAATCTACGGTTATCAAGGTTCTCATGTTCATAATCATCAAAGGAGATTCATGAGACAACAGGTATAACTACCAAAACCACAAAATAGCAATTTACATAAAGTAATCGCATGCATAAAACAATTTGATGCATAAAAGGAATATAAAAATACTGGGCTCAATATGGTCAAAGGATGCTTGCCTTTCTTAATTGACGAATACGACAAAGACGAGGATAGCGGCTGACGATGACGACGGAGAATAGGGACGTCGGGTTCTACTCGTCGATCGACGGAAAATAAAGCAAAGCAATAAACTAACTTCAATAAAGGCAACAAGGAAATAAATAGCAACAACAGATAAAACTCTGCACAAGAAACAGGGATTGCTCTTTATGAATTTATTAATCTTATTTTACGAATTCAAGATGCTAAAATTGGTTAAGATTAGTAGAATTAATCATTAGTTGCAAGTTTCATTGATTTACCATTCATAATACATTTCTGTTAACCTTATTACTCATGGGTTTTGCTTTATTAGGATTCAGATTCGAAGCAAGATAAAATAAGAATATTTTCTTAGATTACGGTAGATTATATCCTAAAGATCATTTCTAAGCTATTCTTTACTAATTTCAGATTTAGATGAGTTGCTTTGCGAGTTAATGAAAATGCTTAAATGATCATATTAGGTTACGACTAAATAGTTCTTTACCTTTGATTGATTTCGCTTAGAATTAGTTTTATACAAGTTAGATCTACTGATTTAGGCTACTGATAACATTTCCATCATATTTGAGAAGGTTCTGGTGATAAAAATAACTTAACTACGGATTCCTTCATTATTACCTAAAGTTTATTCATCCGCATTAAGGCCTAAAGTAATGTGATTACTTAGGGTTATTCAGCTATTAAGATTTGTATGCAAAACATGATAAAATATGGTTATTTCTTCATACTAAGATGATTTATACTTTGTATAACAATCCTAAGCTAATTCCATAAATTTTAGGCTTTAGCTGATACATTATATTCATTGTTGAAAAGGCTTAAGTGGCATTGTTAAGTTAACGTTATTTGGAATCGGCCAAAAGTAAATCAAAAGGTTAATCACTTAAGGGTTTTGATATAATGAGATTAATATGCAAACCTTAATGGAATAAGATTCTTTTTACAGATTATAGTAGTATAAACTTTGTACAACATTACTAAACTAAGTTTACTGATTTTAGTATTTGGATGAGTTATTTTATCTATCGTTGAAATAGACTAAATGACCACATTTGCAAACCTTAAATCGGCCAAGTTTAATATTGAGTTTGCGACTACATTATACAAGATCTTTAATTCATTTTTCAGGCATTAGCAGGTAGCAATCCTAGGATTGTTTTAGAACTGGTTTGGCATTATTTCGACTTTAATCGCAATAGATTATCTATTTACTTATTGTTATAATTTGCATTTCCTTTCATCAAGAGAATGGAATTTGAGTTTGATTCTAAGTAGTTATGCATACATGGGTTCTACTGTTTCCAGGAACCTATTCAATGTGTTGTTACCATTTTATGAGTTATCATGCTATTATTTTGCTAATGGCCATAACATGGTTAATTAATGATTTATGCAGCAATTATGTTAAACTTGGTTCTAAGATTAAATATTTTTGCATGATTAGGCTTATTAAAATCCCAGAAGCACATGATCATCTCTCATGTGATTTTATGAACTATCATACACTCATTTCTATGGATGGCCATATTAAGCTTTACTAATGGTTGCTAAACAAACGAATTAACTTAGTTCAAAAATTAAATGTATTTGTATATTTGAATACTTCCTGGTCTTAACATCTCATGAATATTGATTTCATCATTTCATGGTTTATTATACACAAAATCTCATTAACAACCATAATAACACCATAGTCAATGTTTAATCTAAATAATAGTCCTGTACTCCAAACATTAAATCTTTTTGTATAACTAGAACCTTTCTGATTTTAGATGATTTTACAAATTTGTCTCACCTAATTTGGATTACCAATGCAGAAGATATTCACAGGTGATACAAGCTGGGTTTGCAATTGATCACATATTAGAAAATACGTTTTCCTACTTGAGAGGCGCCATTACCCTGAACTGGAGTTCCTCTTTGCGCTGGCTGAGGGCTGACTGGAGGGGTCCGCGTGGCAGAGAGATAGAACAGGGGTTGGCTTAGGGCTCGCCGGCGCAGGCTTTCCAGCGATCCTCCGGCGACGGCGACGGCACGGGGAGCTGAGGCTCGGCAAGGCGCACCCAGTGGCGGTGTCGATTCGGCCGGAGAGGGCCTTGAGGTGGCCAATGAGGAGGTCTTGGCGGCAAGCAATGGCGGCACGGTGGAGTCGAAGACGAGGACAGCTCGGCTTGAATCGGCAGCCTTGGGAGTATCCACGGGTCACCAGGAGTCCGATTCTTTTTGAGGGGATTCGATGCTTGAGGTCTGATGATGCTCTAGCCCAGAGGGATTCGGGAATGGGAGAGGGCTTCATTGCGGTCAGGGAGGAGAGGTTTATAGCCAGGGATTTACAACGACAGAGAGGGATTCGTGGCAACAATCGCTGGTAGTGCGCCACTCAGTGCTTCGAGAGAATTCGGCAGTGGAGCGAACGGCAATGCTAGTGGAACGAACGGAGACCAGGGCGATGAGTTCGGCAGCAAGCTCTGGGACCACTGTCAGTGACTGGAGTTTCTCCTTTGGGCCAACGGAACGGGAAGTCGATGAATGGCCCACACGTCGGTGACCAATCAAAGTTTATTTTCGGATTTTGATTTTTGATTGAGACCAATTGAAGTATATTATTTTTCAAATTTTGTTTTTCGAAAGTATTTGATCTCAGAATGCTTTTACAAAATTTTCAGCTCCATTTGTGATTCCATCATTTTATGTGAATTCTAACAATGCATTATTTGGATTTTAAAAGTTATCTTTTCGTTTTGTCTTTTCATTTCCTTATGCATAGAATTTCAATTGCTGGCTGAAATGATTTAGTTGAATGATCAGGGTTCTCATGGCAATTTTATAAATTCTTACTTTTTCCTTTTTGCCTTTTCCTCTTTTTCATTCTTCATTCCCATTCGTTAGATTCTTCATTTCCATTTGTTGAATTTTTAATACAAAGAACAATTCCAAAGAAATCCAAATAAAATTCAATAATATCAAGAAACTCAGAAATAAATATTTTCAAATTTAAAATATTTATTTTTACTTTATTAAATTTTTGGGGATGTTACATATATGTATTTTTTTGCAAACTTTTCATATGATTTCCTCATGAAAAGCATTAAAATTCTCCCCAAAAAAATTGGTTTGAAATCTGGTCCAAAATGCCAAAATCACGCATGAGATTTTCTGAAATTATTGTAGCAAATCCTGATTTTCAATTTTTTTTATTTCGCTAAGATTTGGAATCTTGGCCCCAACCGAAATCCGAAATTTCGCTGAGATTTGGAACCCTACGTAGTACTCCTTGGGTCATATAGTTGTTGTTTTAGATAATGACACAGTTTTCAAAATACAGCTTTAATCACTAATACTACAGGAAATCGATATTTTTTCATCGGCCAGATATATTTTCATCGGCTTTCTCAAAGCCGACGGTAATAATAATATATTTTCGTCAGCCTCAATTAAGCCAACGACAATATATATTTTTTCGTCAGCCGGAGCAACCAACCGACGAAAATAAAATTATTTTCGTCAGTCTTTTTTCTACGCCGACGAAAAAAAGTCCTGCCAGGGGCGGCAATGAATTTCAAATTATATTCGTCGGCTTCTCAGGCCGATGAAAACAGCTCGGACCAATTGTCTTATACCACACGGCATGGAGGGCTATTTTCGTCGGTCCGGCTGGCCAACGAAAATTGCTAACCCTACCACGTGGGCATTGTTTTCGTCGGCCAACCTGGCCGACGAAAATAGGGCGTAATAACCCCCTGGCCATGCCCTCACGTACCCACTCGCGCTGCCGAAAATAGTCCCGCTCGCGCCGCCTTGCCTCGTTCCGGTCCGCCGCGCCACCTCGCCTCCCTCCGTCCGCCGCCCTTAGGCATTGTCCCAGACCGCCGCATCACGCTCTCTACACTCCAGCCAAGGCCGCCTCGCCCCATGCCCCGACCCTCGCCCCATGCCGCCCTCCGCGTGCCTGCCCGCCCTCCCCACCGTCGCCGCCACCCTCAAGACACCGCCACGCTGCCATGGTCCTCAAGCAAGGTGAGTTTTGCACCGTTGAATCCTAGTAGTTTTACAAACCATATTAATTCATTGTTTGTATTTCTAGTGCACATGTGTAGATCAACCTAGTTAAATTATGTGTTGATTAGGATTAAAGTATTGATTACTTATTCATTTACTTTTATAAGACTTATTTTTTAAATGATCAACACATAACACCAGCACATTACTTTCATGTCTTCACCTCATGAACATCTTGTGCTGATGGCTTGTAGTCATTCTTGGAATTAGTATTCTGCAGATTTTGATTTTCCATGTGCACCTTGTCATCTAATTTAGAAGGAATGGAAACATCATTAGTGTTGCCATTGGCGAGATCCAGTAGAAACTCTGCAGGGTTCATTGCGATAAGAGGGCTACATCCAATGGACTGAAAGTAGGGCATGGCTTCAGATCCAAAGTTTGAATAAGTACTAGCAAATGATCACTTGCAAAATGCAAATTACATAGTGTTTGGTTGCTTGCCACACACTTTCATTTTGAATGCAGTTATTTTGTTTAGCGCATATGTAACTAAATATATAGTGTACTCCATTCTTATGAACAAGATCATTTAAAAAATAAGTCTTATAAAAGTAAATGAATAAGTTATCACTATCATTATGTGTTGATTAGGATTAAAGTATTGATAGTTTCATCGACCGGTGATTTTTTTATTTAGTGGTCACTAATGTTTTCGTCGGCCAAGCCTAGGCGTCACCCGTTCGGGAACGGCGCATCTCACATTTACTTGTGAGGTGTGCCGTTCTGGTTACTTGTGAGGTGTGCCGTTCTGGAATTGTCTTGTTTAATTTGAACAGCCTAGGAATGGACGCTAGAGCATATGTAGGATTTTTGACGAGCCCAATGGTCCGAACGAAATCTCAGCAGCATGATCCAGTTATTCTCCGATGCACCAAGACTGGCCGTGCATTCGGAGAACAGCGGGGTTATGCTGCCGAAATTCCGTTCGAACCATAAGGCTCGTCATAAATCCATGCTTTGGCGTCCATTCTTGGGTGGGTTTAGGACCTATCTTTCCCAGTAGAGCTCCTATTAGCAACTATAGCACACTGTGATTGATCTTGTTGCTCGTTTTTAGCGTCCATAATGGGTGATGATAGAAGATGGATTTACGATGGTTGGAGTAAGACTGGGGCATGATGGGGACGGGGTTGCCCGAACTTCCGTTAGGTGGAGGATAAGTCGATTAGGCGGCGCGAGACACACACGATCCGGCTTCTTGATCGGCACGATCAAAACCCCTGCAATCGCAGCACCACGCGTCCTCGGTTATCAACAGTGTAATTGCCGGTTGACCTGCCACGAAGGCAAATCCTGCCAATGAATCGAGAACACAAGCAAGAATAAGAAAGATGCAACTGAATTTGCAATTGAAGATGAAGCTCACGAGTTGGGGTCTCACAAACCGATGAGCGGCGACCTTTGTTCAAAGACGAAATTAATCTAAGCAAAACCCCAAATCAAACCCTAGCGGTGGCTACTGGATATAAAGGCTAGGGGACGTCCTAGAAACCCTAGACGCGTCCGTGATGGACTCCAACACGATACATGGGCCAAGGGCCCAAATTGGTGACGCAGCACCCTGGGACAGATTCTGTCCACCAACTTGCAACATGAATTCCTGTCGACTCCGAAGTCCAAATGACCTGAAACCAGGGCCATTGGAAAGGTTATCTCCTTAGCTTTCGAGGCATATGTGGATCATCAAAATCGGAGCCCGTTTGTGGCCTGGGCGATGATTTTAGTGAACGCTGCTCCTGGTGGCCGAGGTAGTCGACTCCGAGACGAATTAGACCTCCAACTTGAATTGGACGCCCTCCTTGCCTCCCTCCTGGCCCTTGCTAGTTCCCAAGGCCTTCATGATCCTCTCCAAAGTTCCTAAGTACAATATAATCAATAATATCATTAGGTAGCATACCATTCTCACAAGTATCAGACGGGCACTTAGGAGCGAGCTCACTGTTGATTCAATTGCCGTGCTCGTGCTCTTGTGATGGGTCCTTGCATCACAACCGGAGGAGTCTCGGCGTATGCATTGGAGTGATGTCCTCATCATCCTCCCCTCTTGAAGTGGAGTCGTCCTCGACTCAAGCTCATCTTCTTCTCCCATGAACGGTTTCAAATCTGCAATGTTAAATGTGGGACTAACCCCAAATTCGGGCGGCAACTCAAGTTTATATGCATTATCATTTATTTTCTCAAGTATCTTGAAAGGACCATCAGCTCTAGGCATTAATTTAGACTTTCTCAATTCTGGAAAACGATCCTTTCATAAGTGTAACCATACTAAATCACCGGTTCAAGTTTTACTTCCTTTCTACCTTTACTTCCCATGATCCTATACCTTTCATTCATCATTTCAATATTTTCTCTAGTCTTTTCATGCAATTTCAGAATAAATTCAGCACGTTCCTTAGCATCATGATTAACTTGTTCACTAGTAGGTAAAGGTAATAGATCAATATGAGCACGGGATTGAAGCCATACACTACGAAAAAGACTTACCTTGGTGGTGGAGTGTACCGCCCTATTATAAGCGAACTCAACATCGGCAAACACTCTTCCCACATCTTCAAATTCTTCTTGAGCAGTCCTCAACATAGTAGATAATGTACGATTTACTACCTCGGTTTGGCCATCGGTTTGGGGATGACATGTTGTTGAAAACAGCAGCTTGGTCCCCAATTTATTCCATAGAGTTCTCCAAAAGTGGCTCAAAAACTTGGCATCACAATCTGAAACAATAGTAGAAGGCATACCATGCAAGCGAACGATTTCTTGAAAGAAAAGGTTAGCAACATTAACAGCATCGTCGCTCTTATGACAAGGAATAAAGTGAGCCATTTTAGAAAATCTATCAACCACCACAAAAATACTATCCCTCCCCTCTTGGTCCTAAGCGGGTCCTAAAACAAAGTCCATAGATATATCCTCCCATGGAGTGCTAGGAACAGGAAGAGGCATATATAAACCATGTGGATTCAATCGTGACTTAGCCTTTTGACATGTAGTGCGGCGGGATACAAACCTCTCAATGTCTCGCCTCATCTTCGCCAAAAGAAGTGAGCGGACAACACGACCTCCGTCTTCTTGGCACCAAAATGACCCATCAAACCTCCTCCATGAGCCTCTGTATCAAAAAAGAAAACGAACGGATCCAAGCTGGAATGCATAGGCGGTTAGCTCTAAACACAAATCCATCATTTATCACATATTTGTCCCATGTTCTTCCCTCTTTGCAATGCAGCAAGACATCTTTAAAATCATCATCATTAGCGTATTGTTCTTTAATTGATTCCAATCCAAATATCGACAATCAAGTTGGGACAACATGGTATATCTCCTAGACAAGGCATCGGCAATCACATTATCCTTCCCTTTCTTGTGTTTGATAACATAAGGAAAAGATTCAATAAATTCAACCCATTTAGCATGTCTACGATTCAGTTTCACATTGCGAATATGTTTTAGCGACTCATGATCGGAATGAATAACAAATTCTTTGGGCCAAAGATAATGTTGCCACGTTTCTAAAGATCGCACAAGAGCATACAATTCTTTATCATCGTGGAATAATTCAAAAGCAGGACCACTCAATTTTTAAGCTAAAATAAGCAATGAGTTTTCTATCTTGCATCAAAACACCACCAATTCCAACCCCACTAGCATCACATTCAAGCTCAAAGGTCTTATTAAAATTAGGAAGTTGGAGTAAAGGTGCATCGATAGCTTATCTTTCAAAAGATTGAAGGCATTCTCTGTGCTTGCCCCCAATGGAGCATAACTCCTTCTTCGTCAACTCGTTCAATGGGGCTGCAATGGTGCTGAAATCCTTCACAAAGCGGCGGTAAAATCCGGCAAGTCCGTGGAAGCTCCGCACTTGTGAAATAAATCGTGGGCGTTGGCCAACTCTTAATCGCGTGCACCTTGGCTTCATCAACCTCAATTCCTGCGGAGTCACAACATAGCTAAGAAAGCGATACTCGTTCGGTGCAAAAGTGCACTTCTCGAGATTACCAAATAAGCGTGCAGACGCATAAAGCATCAAAAACAGCACGTAGATGATCAAGATGTTCATGTAATGACTTGCTGTAAATCAATATATCATCAAAATAAACCACCACAAATTTTCCAATGAAAGCTCGTAAAACCTCGTTCATTAAGCGCATGAAAGTGCTAGGTGCATTAGTTAACCCAAAAGGCATGACTAACCACTCATACAATCCAAACTTGGTTTTAAAAGATGTTTTCCATTCATCTCCCAATTTCATTCTTATTTGGTGGTATCCACTATGCAAGTCAACCTTAGAAAAAATTATAGAACCACTTAACTCATCAAGCATGTCGTCTAACCTAGGAATAGGATAGCGATACCTTATTGTGATATTGTTAATGGCTCTACAATCTCGACTTTGTCGCCTAACCGCCATCTTTCTTAGGAACCAAAAGAACAGAACAAAGACAAGGACTAAGGCTCTCACGTACATACCCGCGATCCAAAAGATCTTGGACTTGGCGTGAATCTCCTTAGTCTCCTCGGGGTTGGTCCTATAAGCGGTAGCGGTTTGGCAAACTTCGCTCCGGTATCAAATCAATTTGGTGCTCAATCCCTCGTATGGGTGGGAGTCTGGAGGTATCTCGGCAGAAAAACATCCTCATACTCTGCAAAAGGTTAGTGACAGCGAGGAGGCAAAATCTTCAGGCAGATCATCCAATGAAAACAAAGCATCTTTGCATAGCACAAACATAGCACAAAGCATCATCACTAATTGCAGCAAGATCAGATTTTGTAGCAAGCAAGGCGGATTCCTCAATTTAATTTGGTTGGCTACATGCTGAATTTCAGATTTCTCATCAATGGGTTTCTTGTCATTAGCAATCCGCTCCCTATCAGTTAACAATTTCAGCGGGGTCAAAGGTAGAAGTGTAATTTTCTTTCCTTATGCATAAAAGTGTATTTATTACTTCTCCGTGGTGAAGTGCATCGGTGTCATATTCCCATGGGCGACCCAATAAAAGAGAGCAAGCTTGCATCGGAACCACATCTGTCAGCAAAATCGAATAGGAACCAATGGAAAAATGAACCCGAACTGTTTGTGTTACCTTAGCTTTGCGGAATCATTCACCCTTGAATGTGGTATGGATGTGGAGTGCGGCGTGTGGTCAAGCCAAGCTTCTTGACCAAATCTGTACTCACCAAGTTGTTGCATTTGCGGAGTCAATGATCACGCTGGCGCTCGTCGGTTGTTGATGACGAAGAAAATCTGGAACAAGTTGTGGGCGCTGCCTTGCTTTCGGCTTGCTCCATCATGCGCTAAGGACACGTTGGACAATGATGGACTGACGCAGCGGTATCCTCGGCGCCAAAGGTGGCTTCATCATCAACCTCATCGTCGTCCACCCTGGTGTCGTCGATCTCATCCTCAACATCGGAGGCACTAATGTAACCTCCGTCGTCGGTGGCGATGTATGCCCATTGGCTGGGGCATTCTCTCTTGGCGTGGCCAATCCCTTGGCACTTATGGCGCGAAATTCCGTCGATGTACGGCCTGTGGAAGCGACGGAGGAGCTCTTGGCGGTGTTGGCGGGGCCGACTTCTTGCTGTCCGCTGACGCGGCGGGCGGTGCCGTCGGTGCGATCGTGTGCTTTCGTCGAAGGTGGCGGTGCAGCTGGTCGAAAAGGTGGAAGAAGGCTTGTCTTCGCTTGTCCCGTAGTCGTTCGGGCGTGAAGGTCTTCTGCGGCATTGCTCTGCTCTTGGAATGGCGTCCTGCAATTCCTTCTCTGCTAACATAGCAAGTTGAAACAAGCGATTGACAGTTGTATATTCTTTATAATCAACAATATCCTGAATTTACGGGCGCAACCCACCGTAAAAGCGCGCAATTTTATCCTCGGGTTCCTCTACTACCCCTAGCGTAACATACCCTTTTGAAGCTCTTGGTAATATTCACGAACAGTCATACTACCTTGATCTAATCGTTGCAATCTCTTGCGCATATCACGTTGGTAGGAAGGAGGAACAAATCTATTACGCATAGCATCTTTTAATCTCGCCCAAGAATCAGGTTGTAGCGGGCATTTACTAGTTCATTCCACAGATTATAGCAAAATCTTTAAATTCACTAGTGGCTTGTCTAACCCTATGAATCTCGGGAACTAGATGGGAATTAAATTTTTGCTCGTAGTCATCTCCCAATCTAAGTAGGCATCGGCATCATAACCTCCGAAAAGGAAGGGATGGTGAATTTTACCTTAGCGAAAGGATCATCATTGCGGTTCGGTTATTACCTCCCATACCGTGATGGTTGCGGCGAAAACGGTCATGAAGAGCAGGCGTCTCGTTGAGCAAAGACGTTCCTGGCGACGCGTTGTCGCTCATCTTCATCTTCCTCAAAATCACCATCCTCATCGTGGTCGTTGTTCTTTGTGGTTGGCGCCGTTGTTGACGGATGCACCTCCATCAATGGTCATTTGGAGGCGTTTTTGACGACATCCATCCTCTCGGTGAGGTGGAAACTTCGTCGTCGATGCTCTCAAGGGTCTTGTTCGTTGTCGTGGCATGCTCCCGAACATCATTTTTATCTCGCCCGGCATGGTCGACAACTCTGAATGAAGGACACAGTCATTGATGGTAACATCATCATCCTCGTTCCTGCCCTTCTTGCCACCTGCCATGGTTAGCACAGAAAAAGGACAGAGGGAAATACAAACACAAGTATTATGAGCCCTATGAACTACTAGGTGGGATCTCTCGCTCTCAAGCAATCTTACCAAGTTCTTACCAGTTCTTACCAACACAATGAGGGGACGGTGCAACCGTGGTCGGTTCGTGACACCGTGAGGCGTGATGAAGCGATTGCAAGGGTCAAAATCCTGTGCTGATCAGAAGGATGTATTTGTGGAGCTGTAGGAAGGTTATATGTATGGAGTGGCACACAATTTAGTAACAGATAGTAACGCTGAATAAATGTCCAAAAGCACTTTGCCCTAGTTGCTGGTCTAAACGTGTCCTTATTCTAGCTGCATGATGAAAACAAGGAAGGTATAGAGACAAGCAACAAAGGCGCAGAATAATTGAGCAGATATCAGCACAACAACAAAAACACTTTTATCAGGCACGGTAAAAACACCTACCTTTGCTCCTGCCTTTTTTTTTTTTGCTCTCTGCTCCTCTGCTCCTCTCACAGTTTTTTTTTGCTCTATGCCTCTTTCACAATTTTTTTTTATTTTTCTTTGATTTTTCTGATATTTTTCCTAGGATCAGGAGCACAAAGGTAGACAGCACACAAATTTTCAGCCTTAACAGATGTAAGATGAAACCGATATGAAATAAGAAGTGTTTTCGGCGTGCTCAAACTTGCGGCCGAGAACTCAATCTTCGAGGAATTTCGCAAAAATAAATTCGGCGAACCCAACAAAGTTGGGGAGAATCAGATGTAAAATTTTCTGTAGATATCCAAGAAAAAAAATTTGCCTAATTTGGAGTCCGTATACGAAAGTTATGGCCGTTTCTGGAAGGACTCGAATCGGGGTTTCTAGCGGCACCTCTCCAAACTCAAGGGCGTATGGAGTGGATATGGAGCGATGATCTGTGGTGGCAGGTTCTGTGATGAGGGTGGCGATACGGATAACAGGAGGTGGGGAATTAGGGTTTATGAAGGAGAAACCCTAACACAACTAGGACTCGGCGAGGAAAAACCACAAAACAATCCGAATCCAACAAGAACTCAACTAGCGATTGGTGGTGGATCGGTTGTAGGATATGGGATGCAGCGGAGATAAAATACAACTAAATTAAGACCACGATCTAAACCAGCAACACGACTCGACTATGGACACAAACTCGATTACTACGGATTACGAAGCGAAATTGTGCAAAGGCTAGGGCGTGGTTCTAGGTATGGTAGACTATGAGCGCAATTTTTTTGGCTTTTTAAGTGGACTATAGGGCGAACACAAAACTAAATTAAACTACGGAAAAGGCGAACCTGACGGTAAACCTCGCTCGATACCACTTGATGGGGACGGGGTTGCCGAACTTCCGTCCGTGGAGGATAAGTCGATTAGGCGCGCGAGACACACGATCCGGCTTCTTGATCGGCACGATCAAAACCCTGCAATCGCAGCACCACGCGTCCTCGGTTATCAACCGCACTGCCGGTTGACCTCGCCACAAGGCTAATCCTGCCAATGAATCGAGAACACAAGCAAGAACAAGAAAGATGCAACTGAATTTGCAATTGAAGATGAAGCTCACGAGTTGGGGTCTCACAAACCGATGAGCAGCGACCTTTGTTCAAAGACAGAATTAATCTAAGCAAAACCCCAAATCAAACCCTAGCGGCGGCTACTGGATATAAAGGCTAGGGGACGTCCTAGAAACCCTAGACGCGTCCGTGATGGACTCCAACACGATACATGGGCCAAGGGCCCAAATTGGTGACACAGCACCCTGGGACAGATTCTGTCCGCCAACTTGCAACGTGAATTCCTGTCGACTCCGAAGTCCAAATAACCTGAAACCAGTGCCATTGGAAAGGTTATCTCCTTAGCTTTCGAGGCATATGTGGATCATCAAAATCGGAGCCCGTTTGTGGCCTGGGCGACGATTTTAGTGAACGCTGCTCCTGGTGACCGAGGTAGTCGACTCCGAGACGAATTAGACCTCCAACTTGAATTGGACGCCCTCCTTGCCTCCCTCCTGGCCCTTGCTGGTTCCCAAGGCCTTCATGATCCTCTCCAAAGTTCCTAAGTACAATATAATCAATAATATCATTAGGTAGCATACCATTCTCACAAGTATCAGCACGGGCACTTAGGAACGAGCTCACCTGTTGATTCAATTGCCGTGCTCGTGCTCTTGTGATGGGTCCTTGCATCACAACTGGAGGAGTCTCGGGCGTATGCATTGGAGTGATGTCCTCATCAGGGCACATTCAAGAGAATGGGGGGTCAAGACACAGACGTTCATGGACAATGCGTTCGCAGAGGCCGCAGGTGGTGTTATAAAGTGCCCCTGTAACAAGTGTCGAAACTTTGCTCGGCATGTTAAGTCGGATGTGGAACGTCACCTGTGCAAGTTTGGTTTTATGCCGGACTATATGACATGGTACGAGCATGGTGAGGCACAACCCATTGAGACGGACCATGAGAATGAAGATAGGATGGATGAGATGATGAATGATATTGGTAGGGATTTTGAGGTTAATTCGGAGAAGAGCCTGGGCCGGAGGTTCAAAGGTTCTATAACCTCCTTTCAGCCTCGGAAGAGCAATTGCATGATTCCACCAACGTGACCGTCCTAGTAGCCGTGACGCAACTTATGTCAATAAAGTCAAAATATAACTTTTCAAACAATTGCTACAACGATCTGGTCCAATTGATCAGTGATATTCTTTCGCCGAACTATAAGATGTCGAAGGACATGTACCAGTCGAAGAAGCTGTTGTCCAGCCTTGGGATGAAGTATGAGAAGATTGATGTTTGCGAAGATAATTGCATGTTGTTCTGGAAGGAATATGCCAACGAACCCTGATTTCTATTCTGCAAAAAATCTAGATATGTCAAGGTGTTAAATGATGAGGGGATAACGGTGACGACAAATATCGCAGTGAAACAACTTCACTACATGCCAATCACACCGAGGTTTAAACGGCTATACTTATCTAAAAAAATAGCTAGGCATATGAGGTGGCATAAAGAAGATGTCCATGGTAGTGATGGAGTGATGGTGCATTGTAGCATCCCAAAAATTTAATAAAGTGAAAATGAATAATTTAAATTTGAATATTATTGTTTCTGAGTTTCTTGGCATTATTGAATTTTATTTGGATTTTCTTTGGAGTTTTGCATTGCCTGAAAAATCAAATAAAGAGAATTAATGAATGGATAATGGTAAAAAGGCAAAAATGTAAAAAGTAAAAATTTAGAAAATTACCATGAGAACCCTGATCATTCAATTAAATCATTTTAGCCAGCAATTGAAATTTTATGCATAGAATAATGAAGAGATAAAATGAAAAGATAACTTTTAAATCAAAATAATGTATCGTCAGAATTTACATAAAATAATGGAACCATATTTGGACCTAAAAATTTTATAGAAGCATTTTGAGGTCAAATACTTTTGAAAAACAAAATTTGAAAAATAATAGACTTCAATTGATCTCAATCAAAAATCAAAATCCAAAACAAGAAATTAGAGCAGTCACTGTTGTCAGAATATTAATAATTCTTCAGTAACTCATTTTAATCTCAAATTTTTACCAGACATCAAACCCTGTCCACAGACCTTGGTCAAAAGTTTGATGAATTTATACCATGATCTGATAGTGCAATAGAATCAGAGAGAGAGGGAGAAATTCACCCACGGCCGCCCTGTCTCCTTCGATCAATCACTGCCGTGTGGGCCAGCCGTTGCTATCCCGTTCTGTTGGCGCAGTGGAGAAATTCAGTCACTGACAATGGTCCCAGAGCCTTGCTGCCGAATGCATCGCCTTCAACCTCCGTTCGCTCCACTGAGAACTCTCCCGAAGCCTCGAGTGCAGCCCAGCCAGCGATTGCTGCCGTGCGTCCCAGCATGCCCAGACCACTACAAAGCCATCCCAGAGGCAGCGCTCTACTTCCCTCTCCACTCCTCCTTCGTTCTCTCCCAGCCTGCACGCAGAGCTCCCTCCCATTTCCGCCATGACCGTGGAGCTCTGAGCTCAGGTGAGAATCCAAATTCGAGTGATTCAATGATTCATCATCCAATTCCTCGAGCGTGGAACATCATTGGCCACCACTGATCACCTCTCAAGCTTCAATTTCTGTCCATCAAGCCTGGAGCAAGCCGCCGCCGTGAGCCCCTTCTTCTCCAGATCCGGCCACCGTGGGCGGGCTTCGTCGCTTCTTCTCCGGCGCCGTTTCCAGGTGAAACCGAACCCCCTCGTCCCACTGATGCTATTAGTGCCATCGATTCGAGCTCTCGCGCCCTGATTCTTGCTCGCTACCGTCCGCCATTAGAGCCGCCGCTGGACCTCGGCTACAGCTCGCCTCCGGCCTCCACCGACGGAATCGACTGCACCTTCGAGTTCGCCTTGCCGAGCTTCAGCTCTCCGTGCCGTCGCCTTCGCCGAACCACCGCCGTAGCGCCGCCGCCGTCGAGCCCTAGCCGGTCCCCTGTTCTCTGTCGCTGAGTAGTGGGGCAGGCGTCGATAACCGGTGGAAGAAGAAGTAGACCTGTAGCGTTTTCGAGTTAGGTAAAGCGTATTTCATTAATTCAATACAATTTCCAAATCGGTTTCATATTCAACCATGAATATCTTACGTGATTTTAATTCAATCCCGATGAAATAAATTTGTATGCTCATATAAAATGAGAAAGAATCTAAATATATAAAAATATTTAATTTTTGAACTGCTGTATAATTACTTAATTTAAACTTTGATTATGATACTAATATGGTTTCTAATAAGAACTTGTATATAATAATTAATGAAATGATGAAATTAATATTCATGAGATTTTAGGATCAGGATGTATTCAAGTATCCAAAAACATTTAATCCTTGAGTCACAAAGCAATTATAAAAATTAAAGATTTGAATACACTCGATTATGCGTATTATTGCCTACATAGAAAATATAATTCTTAAAATCATTAAATGAATCTTCCTGTGTCCCTGGAATCATAATAAACTCAAATAGATAAAATCATCTGATGTTTAACTCAATTTAAATTATTTGCTTCATAATCATCAATTAACCATGTTATGGCCATTAGCAAAATAATAGCGTAATGGCTCACAAAATGATATGGTAAATTGCATCAAGTTCCTAAAAACAGTAAGGATCTGTGTATGTGAAAATACTTAAGATAAGATTTAATTTGCATTCTTTTAAATGAAAGGAAATGTTAATTATAACGATAAGTAAATAGTTTATCTATTGCAATTAAAGCTAAAATAATGCAAAATCAACTTTAAAACATTTCTAGGATTTGCTACCTGCTAACACCTGAAAAATGAATTAAAGATCTTGTATAATGTAGTCGCAAACTCAATATGAAGTCGGCCGATTTAAGGTTGCAAATATGATCATTTAGGCTATTTCAGCAGTAGATAAAATAACTCATCCAAATACTAAAATCAGTAAAATCAATTTAGAAACGCTGTGCAAAGTTTATACTATCATATTCTATAAAAATAATCTTATTTCGTTAAGGTTTGCATATTATTCTTATTAGTTCAAAACCCTTAAGCGTTAATCATTCACTTCGCGTTCTTGCCGATTCCGATTTCGTAAACTTTACAATGCCACTTAAGCCTTTTCATTAATGAATACAATGTTGCGTCTAAATGCAAAATAGTAAGATAATAGCTCATCAACATTCTATGGTATTTATACCGTCATAGTATGTGAAAACATTTCATTTATCATCTTCTTCGCATACAAAGCTCATCGTCGCAAATACCTTAAATGACCACAATCTGCACCGAAACCATAGTGCTTAAGCATTTTCGACAGCTTGTAGAATAGCTCGTCTAAATGATAATTTTATGAGGGATAGTGCAGAAATGATATATAGGATATGTACTACTATATTCAAGGAAAATATTTTATTTGTAAGCTGTTCTTTAGTTAGTTTTCACTAGTACAATAACCTTAAGTGATAATTGTTCACTGCACGTTTTCAATCCGACTTCTTGTAATATAAACCTTGATATCATATTAACGTTTTAAACAACGAATATAATGTATCCGCCAAAGCCTAAAATTTGTGGAATTATCTTAGGATTGTTATACAGAGTATAAATCGTCTTATTATGGAGAAATAACCATATTTTACCATAATTTGCATATTAATCTTAATAGCTAAATAACCCTAAGTAATCACATTACTTTGGACCTTAATGCGAATGAATAAACTTTAGGAAAGAATATAGAAATCTGTATATTAGATATTTGTATCACCAGAACCTTCTCAAATATCATGTAAATTAGTCCAGTAGCCTAAATCAGTAGATCTAACCTGCGTAAAGCTAATTCTAAGCAAAAATCAATTAAAGATAAAGAACTATTAACTCGTAGTCCAATGCGATTGTTTAAGCCTTTTCATTAACTCACAAAGCAACTCATCTAAATCCGAACTTAGTACAGAACGGCTTAGAAATGATCTTTAGATTATGATCTGCAGCAATCTAAGAAAATATTCTTATTTTAGCTTGCTTTGAATCTGAATCCTAATAGAGCAAAACCCATAATGTAATAAAGTTGCGAAACTCATATTATGAATAGTAAATCAATGAAACTTGCGACTAATGATTAATTCTATTTAATCTTAACCAATTTTAGCATCTTGAATTCGTAAAATAAAATTTATAAATTCATAAAGAGCAATCCCTATTTCTTGTGAAGAGTTTTATTTGTTCTTTCTATCTGCTTTCCTTTTTGCCCTTGTTGAAGTTAGTGTTTTTGCTTTATTTTCCGTTGATCGATGTGTAGAACCCGACGTCTCTATCTCCGTCGTCGTCGTCAGCCGCAATCCTCGTCTTCATCGTAATCGGTAATTAAGCAAGGCAAGCATCCTTTGACCATATTGATCCCAGTATTTTATATTCCTTTTGTGCATCAAATTGTTTTATGCATGCGTTTACTTTATGTAAATTGCTATCTTGTGGATTTGGTAGTTATACCTGTTGTCTCGTGAATCTCCTTGGATGATTATGAAAATGTGAACCTTGATAACCATAGATTGAGGATAGGAATTACTTAATGTCATCTTGGGTATATACGTTCATATTATTCATGCTTAGCCATGCTTTAGCATCAGCAATGTACATGATCAAATCAATATTTGTTCCCTGAAAACATTGAAAATAGCACTGTTGGTTGCGGGTACTTTGATTAAAAACCCAAAATGAAACTATGCTTTGATGCGGGCGATTATTGGCAATAGCCGGATGTGCGAATGGAATTGCACGTAGTGTAGGGTGAAGTGTCGCCCGTGTCACATTTAAGGACCGAGCAATGGGACGCTATTGATCCGAGATTTCCGTGCAACCACAAGGGTGAGGATGGGCTAGCCATAACTTGTTATGTTAATTAGACATGGCTTTGTTCATTGGTAGGCGGGAGCTTAGCACAGGCATTCCGGTTTGATCTGCCTGGAAGGGTTTCCACCCGTGCAACGGTGTACGCCCTGCTGTGTTTAGAAACGTTGTGTTGGGTGTGTGAAAGTGGATCCACGGCTTGGGTGTGTGTTTCTAGTTCTACGACGGGGGATTAACGTCCCGGGCTGGACCAAAGCCATGTCTAGGTAATGTAACGACTATGTATGGTCGAAAGATCATGACTTGTGGGTAAAGTTGTACACCTCTGCAGAGTTTAAATCTAATCGATTAGCCGCGCTCGCGGTCATGAGCACTTGGTGATGTCATTCCAATGCTAGATGTTTTATTATTTTTCAAAAGGGTTGGTATCCTTTGTTTTGCAACTGTGTTTTATGTCGAAGGGCTAGCGTTGATGGAATTTCAGGAATGTGAATGATTCGTCACTCACGTCATGGAGGACTGTGAGTGTTATTATGCTTTACTTATTTGTTATCAATCAAATGCTCTTATAAATTTCCGTTTGCAAATAACTTGATTTACAAATTCAAATTCGCTTTCTGCAAATTAACTGTAGGAGCCTTTCCTTTGAATTGGCCTGCATGTATTATAGGTTTTGCTCAAGTCTTGCGGAGTACGAAAGTACTCACCCTTGCTTAATTATATTGTAGGTGGTTTAGAAAGCGAAGCTTCGAAGTTGTCCATCGTAAGTTGCGGGATCTTTTTCAGCGTGTTCTATCTGGAGTTTATGCCTGGTCAGTTGCCTGTGGGTCGGTTGGGCAAACTACAGGATATTGCTTCTTTGCTGCTAATCTCTTTATTTGTAAGCTTCTCTTTATACTTTAGTTTCCGCTGTAATTATTTATGGTGTGGTTGTGATTCCAATTGTTGTAAACATGTGAGTGCTAGCTCTTGATCCAGGAATAGCACAAGATAATCACATGGAGGTTCCTGTTCATCAGAACGGGGTCTCACATGCATTCGTCAAACGCCGAGGCATGGAAGGCATTGGACTGCTTCGACCCCGATTTTGCAAGGGACCCTAGGAATGTTCGCTTAGGGTTGGCGACAGATGGGTTCACACCTTTCAGCACAAGTGCCACCCCGTACTCTTGTTGGCCAGTTTTTATTATGCCGTACAACCTACCACCTGAGTTATGCATGAAAGATGAGTACGTGTTTCTAGTCCTTGTCATACCGGGTCCTGATCATCCTGGGAAGCACCTTAATATGTTCATGTAACCGTTAATTGAAGAGTTGAAAGAGTTGTGGATAGGGGTAAAAGCATATGACAACTATGGTAAAGTAAACTTTACCTTGCGTGTTGCATACTTGTGGTTGGTCCATGATTTACCAGCATATGGCATATGGGCTGGATGGAGTGTTCATGGTCGGCTTTGTTGTCCCATATGTATGGCTGACTCAGATGCATTCGGGTATGACATGGTGGAAAGTTCTATTTCTTTGATTGCCATCGACAGTTTTTGCTGCATAATCACCCTTTTAGGAGTCTTAGTACTGCATTCCAGAAAGACACCACTATTACAAAGGGCCCGCCAAAACATCTGACCGGTGCTAAGATAGCTGCTTGGCACAGTCAACTTGTACCAACAGATGACGGTTTCGAAGGTTTCAACGATGAGCATAACTGAACTCATATTTGTGCAATATAGAGTCTCCCTTACAAGAAAGCATTGATTCTTATACACAATGTAGATGTCATGCACCAAGAGCGTAATGTCGTAGAAAGCATCATAAGCATGTGCTTTGATGTGAAAGACAAAACAAAAGACAATGTTAAGGCACGGAGAGACTTGGCCGAGATTTGCGATCGGCTAGCGCTTGAGATCGTATAAGATTCAGGAGGACGAATAGCCAAGCCATGAGCTCTGTATTGTCTTAAACCTCAAGAGAAGAAAGAAGTGCTCGGTGGATGAAAACTATCAAATTTCTAGATGGTTATGTAGCTAACCTAAGGCGTGCGGTGAATGTCAGCACTGGGAAGCTAAATGGTCTTAAGAGCCATGACTACCACATCATCATGGAAAGACTTCTCTCTGTAATGTTTCGTGGCTACTTTAAGGATGAATTATGGAGAATGTTAGCAGAGTTTAGTTTTTTCTACAGTCAGTTATGCGCTAAAGAAATCACGAAGAAGATGATGCAAAAGTTAAAGAAAGAAATACCATTGCTTGTATGCAAGATGGAACAGGTATTTCCACCTGGATTTATGAACGTCATGCAACATCTCTTGGTACATTTGCCTTACGAAGCGGAGGTTGGTGGACCTGTGCAGTACAGGTGGATGTATGGGACAGAAAGAGGCTTGAAAAAGATAAGGGCATATGTACGCAACAAGGCTAGGGTTTAAGGGTGCATCGCTGAGGCATATGCTCTTAAAGAGATATCGAACTTCTCCAGTATGTACTTCGCCGATGAGCGCAATGTGAATGCCGGTACAACGCGGTATCACATTGCTGAAGAAGCACCTATGAGTGACCTTGGGATTTTTCAGTGGAAGGGTAAAGCAGTCGGTGGCAGTACGACTCATGAGGTGTCACCAACAGAATGGAACTCGGCTTTGCTATATATGTACTCCAACATTGAAGAAATGGACAAATATTTTGTGTAAGTAATGATTCGTATTTTATCCTTAAAAAGTTATTCTTTACACTATTCTCATTAGCTTAGCTGACAAGCAGATTGTTTGACCAACAACATTGGAGATCTACTCGTCGACCTACGAGCAAACAACTGGACACACTACGTCGCGAGGGGTTAAATGGCGGCCCTAGTTTCGTTGCTTGGTGTCAAAAACATGTAATTTTCTTTTGCTCCTTTTTTTTAATTGAAGACTAGTGTTAATTTTCCATGCCTTAACCTCTACGGTGCATGCTCGATGCCGATGTCCATGAGGACTTGCGGCAGCTATCACATGGAATCATTAAGGCAAGGAACTTCGGTCGTTATGACATCAATGGGTTTCAGTTTCGCTCTGCAAAATTCGAAGCAAAACACTCGCTTGCGGCCACCGTGAACAGTGGAGTCGTAACTATGGCATGCGATGCACGTGGGCGCGAAATTAACTACTATGGCATTATTCAAAACATAGTTGAGTTCAAGTTCGAGAGTTCCAAAGATCTGAGAGTAGTTTTCTTTGAATATGATTGGTTTGATCCCAACAATGGCACACGTGAGAACGAATTTGGCATGGTGGAGGTCATGCACCAATCACGGTTTGAAGGTTTTGACAAATTTGTGCTTTCTCACCAGGTGGAGCAGGTGTACTACTTGTCGTATGCGTGCCCTAGCTTGAGTGCTTGGTGGGTTGCTTATAAAGTGAATCCCCATGAACGATTATATCGTCCTAGCGATGCTGATTACGTCGACAGTGCCATGGACAACCAGCAAATTGATGCATATCAGGAAGAAGGTCTGCCAAGATCTTTTCGGGTTACCGATGGGGTTGGGCTTGACGGAATAGCCACTGATGCCACAGACCTAATAGTTCAGCCTGATCCAACAAAGAAATGACAACGAGGTTCTATAAGAATTCGACGGCCTAGGAGAAAACATGTTTCTGTACAACGATTCACCGATGAACCTCAAGACGTCGATGAGTTTTGATATGTACATAGTATTGGTATATATCTTCCTATTTTTTATATTTTCATATTGTTGTTACCTTGCTTTTTTAAATGTGCAATCTAACTCTATTTTAAATTTTTGCAGATGATGTCTTTTTTCAAGCATGCTCGCAAGGCGGTCTCCAAGAGCATCGGCAGCTCTTCTTCCAGGAGTCAGGACTCCCTCTTCCAGGGGAGTGCCTCGACTAGGAGCCAGCAGAGATCGTTTGAGAGGTGTCTGGAGGAGGCACAGGAGGAGGTTGCTCCTGCAGTAGCTGCTTCTGAGACACAAGAGGAGGACGAGGACAGTGAAGAGGATGAGGGGGACGAGGGAGACAGAGCGAAGGGGGATGAGGGGGACGAGGGAGACGAAGCAGAGGAGGATGATGATGACGCACCTTCTACACAGTCCTTCAGGTACTTGTGTTAGCATGTTATAGTGTGTATAGACTTTGCATTCTCATGTTTGGCTATTTTCAGGTTCCGGGGATGTAACAACATTCCCCCAGTGGTTGAACATAGGTTGCGAAGGTTGATCGCCCCTAGTGGGGACTGGTAAGTTAATTTTGCTAATTTATTTTGTAATTTGTTGTATAACTAATCGGTTTGATTTCATGAAATGTAGGCAATGAGATGATGTGGCGTGGGAGGGACGCTGCCAGCATAGGCAGGTTAACTCCATCCTGGGAGCCATCTGCCGTCACCACTACCCGGGCTTGGTGGAAATCAACGGTGTGCAGCAGCCGGCCCTTAAGTGGGAGCACAACAGGTTGGCTACTGATGTCCGGCATGACACCGTTGCTGACGAGGTGTGGCACGATTTCTGGGTAAGTTCTTTACCTCTGTACAGTTCATACATATAGATGGAATGTTGCTGACTTAAGCAATGTTGTTGTAGGAGCGGTACCTCTTGCAGGATGAGGATGTCCCTGCCAATCGCGAGAAGGCGCACAAGGTGTTCAATAAGGCAGCAGCAAAGGTGGTGAAGGACATGATCTCCAATGCAAGAATCCAGACGGTTTGCATGTTCTACAAGAGGGTGAAGCAGGAGAAGATGAACAAGAAGCTCGGGGCATCCAGGATCTACCTACGCGAAGATGAGTACCTGCAGGTAGCCATCCCCTGGTTACTGAAGTGCCCTGATGCTTGGCAGGCTCTTTGTGCATACTGGGCATCCCCTACTTTTGTTGCCAAGTCGAAAAAGAAGAGAGGCAATCGAGAGGCAGGTGATCCGGTTCTGCACCGGTATAGCGTCTATGGACACCTACACTTAGTGAAGCGCATGGTATGTCTGTATAATTATTTCATTATGATTTCATATGCATAGTACTAACTTTCAATTACAGGAGGCTGAAAGTGGCATTGCCCCCAGCTACATAGAGACATATGTTCGGGGACACAGGAGCAGGGATCCTACACAACCTGATCAGCTATGCAGCCAGGCAACAACTGAGAGGCTTGTAAGTTGTTTACTCTATTATGAAGTAATCTGATTTTTCAAATTGTT
This sequence comes from Guadua angustifolia, assembly GCA_036346375.1. NCBI lineage: Eukaryota > Viridiplantae > Streptophyta > Magnoliopsida > Poales > Poaceae > Guadua > Guadua angustifolia. Next base: position 59,319,225 of record CM070510.1, read on the forward strand.
GTATTAACAATATTGTGATGCAGGAGAAATATGAGGAAGAAATGGCTCGACGTCATGGCCCAGACTACGACTGGAGGAGGGAAGACCTAGATGTCAGGGCGTAGTACCAGAGCAGTGGAGGCAAGAGACATGGAAGGTGAGATCATTCGCCCTTCTAAAAGTTGTTGGAAATTATGATATGATTGTGAGTGTCTAGTTGCAATTAATGAATATATTTGGTTTCTAATGTCTTGAAGGTACGCAATGTTCAATGGCGTTGTAGACTCTGACGTTGCTTTGAGCCAAGCAAGAACGTCACAGTTATCATAAAGCAGCGCTCGCTCCTCTCGAGAGACAAGGCTTCATCAAGAGCTGTTGCAATCAAAGGAACAACTGAGGCAACAGCAGGAGCGCCTAGCGCAACAGGAAGAGGAGATGAGAAATATGAGAAGACAACAAGAGTACTTTCAGTCCTTTGTACAAGTAAGTTAAAAAGGTTCAATTTTAGTGATTAAGTGTTTAGCTAGACAATTTTTAATTGGACACCGAATGTATGAGATCTAACACGTTGCTTATGTAGGAATGCTTCTGCAAATGGGGACTCGGTTTAGCTTGCATAGTTCGGCCTCCTCTGCATACTTCCCCGCCACCTCCACCAAAGCACAAGTACATACATATAGTTTTCTATTTTGTTCTAGTTATTTGCAATTCAAGACTAACATCAAATTATATATGTCCTTTCTACAGGGTTTGACCTCGCATGTCTGGAGGTAGTGCACATAACTCGAACAACCCTGATAGCTAGATCTTTTGTAATATGACTTGAGCAGGAAATTTATATATGTGATGTGCTAGATCTAGTATGTGATGTGAATGTGTTGTGTTGGATGTGCTGACTCTGTGTTCATGACATATGTGACTAATGGTGAATGTTTAATACATCTGTTTCCTGTTGAATGGTTATTGCATATATTATGTGGTGGTTGATGCCGTTTGCTGACTATGTGTTTGTAAATGATTATTATACCTGTTTCTGTGTCGAATGGTGAATGCAAATGCTGCTTAATCATAAAACGACATGGATCGCATAGGCTTTCAAGAAAAACTTTTGTTCGGAGAGCCTGGTAGTGTAGTGAACGACAACCGTTCAGAGAGCCTCGGAGAAAAGCGAAGGACAGCTGAGAAAATACTGGGCATCTTCCCAGTATTTTCGTCGACCTGGGCGTTTGTCGACAAAACGGTCTAGGCGTTTGCCGACGAAAATACTGTATTTTCATCGGCAAAAGCCCAGGCCGACGAAAATACTAGGCATCTCCCAGTATTTTCATCGGCAAAAGCCCAGGCCGACGAAAATACTGGGGAGATGCCAGTATTTTCGTCGGCTACACCAAGGCCGACGAAAGTGATTATTTTCGTCGGCTCGGACTATGGCCGACGAAAAATATCAGCCATCGGATTTCTTCTTTCGTCGGTTAGGGTGGACCGACGAAAATATATTATTTTCGTCAGCGACCGACGAAAACATCATGTTTTTTCGTCGGATTATTTTCGTCTGCTTTTTTTCGTCAGTAAGCCAACGAAAATAGTCATTTTCGTCGGGAAACCCCTTGTTATCGTCGGTTTCTAGCCGATGAAAAAATATCGGATTCCTGTAGTGTAATTTTTATTGTAATATATTTATAAAACCTAATAAAATTGGTTGGAAAACGGGGATTGCCTTAAGCACCTTAATTCCAAGATTGGACTCGAGGTTGTAATACTATGAAAATACTTTTCGAGATAAATATAGACATATGATTATCGTATATTTAATTTAAATATTTAAAAAGTCATTGATAGTCAAAATTTTAAAAGTTCAACTCCACACATAATTGTAATAATTATTTGTGACCGAAGATACCGTCGCCTGCATCGCTCTGCCTAGCTACGTTCTAACCGTCGCGTTCCCGTGCCATATATACTAGTAGTACGTACATGTACAGCTGCATACAGGCACATACGCGCGCGTTACGGGCTTACGGCCCCAGCCGGCCGGCTACGTACACCACGTGATGCATATCCTGGGGCTCCTGTATACTCGTATATATGTATCCAAGCGTATATCACGCACTGTAGAATCATTAAAAACCAGTAGCTAGCAACAACGAACCGGGATAGGAGCATATGGCTATGGATCGATCCATTCAAGTTTTCCTCTTTATGATGGAGTGCATCACGCATCGTGATGTTGTCCATGTTGTCAAAAGCAAGAAATGAATGTCTGCTCCTTACACTCGCTACGTTACGTACCTAGCTAGCAGGCAAGGCAACCAGGGATTGATGGATCATGAGACCATGATCGATTTTTATCAATCTAGAGAGCGAGCTAGCTAGCTCGCTCTTGCATATTGTTGCATTGTTGCATGCATGCATGTGTCTCACTATCAATCTATGTACAGTGCATTTGTTAGGGCAAGTACCGCCCAGCAAGCTGCTAGCCCCTCCTTAAATATCTCTGGTGCCAAATCGTACCCCCTCTGGATATAGGATCCTGCCCCCATTGAATCCAGTGGTAATGCCTTATTACCTTGCATGCATGTGAAGTTAATACGTACTGGTTATATATTTTACCTAACTTTTTCTTTCCTTTCCCTTATTTTCTTCCCTTGGTTAAAAAAAAAGAGACCTGGCAAGAGAGGTAGAGATAAAAGGTATTTAAGCACATATGGACACACGCTGCAAGGATCGTACGTACGTACGTACGTACCCATCTCCCTAAATCAAAGCCGGTAACATGCGAAAATCGATATATATATAATCACTCGTCGACGTACGGGATCATCATATATATACACATGCAGCTGCACGGCGTACGTGCGCGTGTGTGCAAGTCAAACGGCACGCATGCGAGGGCGAAGTAAACGGATATCGTCAGATCGATGTGATGGATGTACCAAATCGTGCGTAGATACAGGTAAGTGCACGAAAGATCGCATCCATACATCGCGATATGAATAGCCGATGATCAATGTGACATCACGTACGAACTACGTGCGGGCGCGATCATTCTTCCTTCTGCGCGTCTAGCTAGCGCATGTCGCTGTCGGTCTGTTAATACCGGAATTAATATAGAGAAACGAACGGCCCTGATCGATCGATCCAGCTACAGTTGTAGGGTAGATGGCAGTTGGAGGCGCTAGCCATGCATTTACCCGTGTGATAACTACGAGCGTACTACGTACAAATGTACAGTTACTGTCGCTGCCTGCTGCTGCGCTGTACGCCCGCTGTATATACGGGGAATGCGTCCGCGTACGCAGCAGGCTGGAGCCCTGTACCTTGTTTTTACCGTCTGCTTTACTCTCGCTGAGCAGAAGCAGGCAGAAGGCACTGTACATGATACGGTAAAAAAATGGCAGGGGGGAGAGGAGAAGTATCTGGTCCAACAACATGCATGTCAGTTTTCTCAAAAGAGTGAACGGTTAAGGCTAGACCTGTGTTCGTTCTGTGAGTTTTTTCTCATTTGAAACTGGCCTGTCTTGTTTTTTTTTTCTTTCATGTACGCAATCGATGGCATCTAGCTGGTACTATTTTTGCTCGTCTTAGTATAATTTTTCGATCAAATAGTTATTATTTTAGATATTAATATGGTCTTTAAAACATAATTTTGATGAATAATTTCTATTATAATATATTTATAAAATCTAATTTATAATACTATTAAAGTATATATATATATATATATATATATATATATATATATATATATATATATATATGATTTTCATGTATCCAAATTAAATATTTAAAAATATATTGATTGTTAAAGTTTTGAAAGTTTGATTAAACCTATATCAAAACAACGACTATTTGTCCTAGAGGGGAGTAGTAATTAAAGACATGCAACACCATGAATGGATTTGTGGAACTTGCGTAGTAGTTGTGCAAAAGGTCAAGCGAAATTAATTCATTTGAATGCATCGTAGCATAGTTCATAATAAATTTTCCTACTAAGAAGCTGCATGCATTCCTTTGGTAAAGGTTTATAGTGTTATTGCAAAGATACAATTGTTAGTAGTGCAAAACATTTGCTATCACTGTACTAAATTCGTGTTTGCCATAGCTTCAGCTCCACTAAAATCCGTAGAATTAGTGGAGTAGGGTATTTTCACCTCCAGAAATTCATAGAGCTGGAGTTGTGAGTACATTAAAAGTGTTTAGATGGATCATCTTGTTTATATTTTAGACTAAAAATATAAACTTAATTCACTTTATTTTAGCCTACAAGCTCCAGATCTAAGGTAGAGCTAAGATCTATAGCTAGCAATATGTTTTTTTCGACGTGGCTGCTTTTAATTAGCCATCGGGCATCAAGCTTGAATACTGGATAGGTATTTCTGTTCCTTATTAGTGACAACTGAGAACCGACTTTGGTTTGCCATTTTGTTAGGGTAGATTTATCAAATTGCTGTTGGGAAGGGAGTAGCTTTTTTTATCTTTATTGCATTTTCAGATGAACATCAAAAGCCCTTTTCTGGTCTGATCCTGTATAAGGTTAGAGTGAAAATAAATTGCCTATAGTATTCTCATTCGGGGATAAAGATAAAGTGGAAGCGATAAATTAGAACATGACAACTTTTAGGACGAACTATGGATGGAATTAGATTTTGCCTTGAAATCCATCAACATTAGAATAAGAAAGGTGAAATAAAAGTGCTATAAATATTCATATTTTAAGACCATCATCATCAGATAAGTTGTTACCTCAATGCATCTAGAATATTTTGATATTCAATTATAAAATCTATAACTGATTGTGTCTTGTAAATATTGTTGCAGAATTATCTAAAGAGAAGAAAAATTTGAACATCACATATTAATCATGGAAGTTCTGCCAAGAGAGTTAGGGAGAAAACATATCACAGATAGTTCTGTATAAAAACTGTATGTGGTCAACACATATCACTGACGATTCTACATAAAAACCATCTGTAATATGTATTTTCATAGTTAGCTTGGAAATAGTCTGTAATATGTGTCGTATTATCGCTGACACATACTTACAGACGATTCAAAAAATCATTTGTAATGACGTTTTCGAACCATCTGTAATAGCTTTCTTTGTAACAGTGTTATTAGGTTTTCATGTAGCACAGCTCTTCAAATCCTAAAGTACAGGAGTGACATCTATCTCAACACAAAAATATAATTAAATAATACCTATACTAAAGATGGGAGAGTTCCTAGCCAAGAACCCATGCCACGTGTCGGCTCTCTGCGAACGCCCCTAAAAAATCCATAATTACGTGTAGGTCCTTCCGGTGATTTTTTACGAAAATGACCTTTTAGTTTAGTAAAATCGTGAATCTTTTATAAAAGGACCCTAAATAAATACCAAAAATAGCATAAAAATGTAATTACATTTAGGTCCTTTCGGCGGTTTTTTACGAAAAGGACCTTTTGGTTCAGCGAAATCGCGAATCTTTCGTGAAAAGACCCTAAATAAATGCCAAAAAAGAACGTAATTACGTTTTGATTGCTTCAGCTATTTTTCGCGAGAAGGACCTTTCGATTTCGCGCGGTCAAAGCCAATTCAAAAAAAAAAACACCGCCGAGAAAAACAAAATTGTATTTTTTGCAGAAAAAATCCGGGTCAATTTTTTCGCCGGGCGAGGCATCGCACGCCTCGTGTCCTCCCTCCACGAGCGCCCCTCAAAAAAAATAATTACGTGTAGGTCCTTTCAGCAGTTTTTTTGCGAAAAGGACCTTTTGGTTCAGTAAAATTGCGAAACTTTTGTGAAAAGACCCTGGATAAATGCCAAAAAAGGGCATAATTATGTTTAGATCATTCCAGCTATTTTTTACGAAAAGGACCTTTCGTTTTGGCGCAATCGTTGACACACATGGCGTATCATGCCGCGAAAACATTCCTAATTACTTTGAAAGTGAAGTGCACATCCACTTTAACAAGAATCGAACTTTCACTAGCTAAATCCCTTGGTGTGACACTTTGTTATCTCAAGATTATTACGAATTTGTTGAAAAATTATTTTTGCCAATTGACACAGCAAAACTGTGGAGCTGGACAAGGGATGAAAGTCTATATAGCAGGTAATTTCCGTTTAGGGATTCATCAATCGTCATTCATTGTCTATAAGTAAACCAACCGCATCGATTGCAATTATAGGAGGTCATGTGCATGTTTGTTGTTGAGGCTATGTGTTAAAATTTGTACTGTACGTATATGAGAAATTCAAAATTCTTGCCAACTGTATGAATAATTGAAAGGACTATGAGCCCAACCGAGCCTTCGTGCCACATATAACTGCATATCATGTGTAGAACTTATGTGCACATGAATTCATCTGTAGTACACTGTGCAATGGCAAACCTAAACAAATTCGTAGTGAAATAATCCACGGTTTCCATCAATAATTTGTTGTGTGCAAATAAGAAAAAAATGTTTATAAATAATCCACGGTTTCCATCAATAATTCGTTGTGCACACATAAGAAAAATGTATAACCCCATTATCCACAGTTTGTTGTACATGTGGAATAAATAACAAGTTAACGTCGCACCTGTCTAAAGCTCATGCATATTTTGGACAAGGGTTAACCTTCACTACATTGCATTGATTTTTTGCTTTGTATCAACAAAGACAAACAGGGCCTAGCTTGGTGCAAAGAAACCAGCCCAATAAATTATGCTTGCCCAGCAGCAGGCTACTACAGCCTACAGGGGTTCTGCCTGCTTGGTCTGTTGGTCTTTGTTTAGTCCCACGGAGAGGGTTTCTTACGATTTTAATTGGTCTGCAACTTAATAGTTATTATCTGTCTGAACAGTTTGATAGAGAGAATAAACAGTTTGGATCTATTAATAGCATTAAGTTACAGTTTTAATATAGTACTGCTATAGTATCAAAATTAATAAAATATTTTCTCAACAGTACTTGCAGAAATCTAAACCTTTCGTTTTTTTTTATCCGATGGGCAACGTATGGTTGCTGATTTCTTTCCCGAAACGACTTGTACTCGGACGTCCGAAATTTTCGAACACACTGCAATATTTTTTTTCTTCACGTGCAACATTTTGTTACAACGCGTGCAACATTTTCCTTCGATAAACAGTAAAATTCGCTACAGTAAACAGATATTGCAAGCATTCAAAAAAATATTTCACATGTTGATAAAAAATATTACAAATATAGAAAAAAAATATTATAAAAGACATAGAATGAGATAAACTGAATTAAACATCCAAAAAGCTAGTTTCTCCCTTTCTTTTCCGACCCTCGCGGTCTCGCCCCCTGTCCACATCGGTACGTATGCTTTCCTCTAGCTATCGGCTCTCTTTCCGATACGTGGACCGGATTACATGCACGCAAAAGGCCAAGATCGATGTATGCGTCGCTGGGATCAACACAATCATGCAGGCCTAGAGGTGGGCACTCGAGCTGGTTTTTTAGACTGGTTTGACATATGGCGATACGATTCGATTTAAAATCCGATCTAGCGTGAAGTAGATTATGCTGAAAATTATGATACTATAACATAGGTCGTACAGGACTTAAGAATTGGACACGATAAGCGGTACGATCCGATATGACACTGTAGCACGGACTGTACCGGACCTGATGACCAAAGGCACGAGGAAGAAATCTAGCATGAAGGTGATCAACTCACAGAGCATGAGCGCCATAGACATCACCTCCGTCGTTGACACCTGAGAGAAATGGGCAAGAGGGGAAAAGAGCTGAGAGAGATTGAGAAACGGTGCAAGAAGTTGCTCTCTTGTGTGTCCCTCTCAATTTCTCTCAGCTTTCTCTCTCACCCAACTTCTTCAATCTCTCTCTCGCGTCTCTCAATCTCTCTCGCCTGTCTCGCTCACTCTCTTTTCACCAAATTGCCCTCTCTCTTGCCTGTGTTCAGCACATCCCTCTCACACTATTTAACTATTCAAGAATAAAAAATATTAATTTTTTCTATAATATTTACGTCCACTGCCTTCAACTCTATCTGGCTTCTTTCATTTCTTTGCAATAGTGCAAATGGGTCGGATCTGAACTAACACGGTACGAAGTAGATACGAAGCGTAAATAGCTCATGCCTGGGTTCACCGAAGACGAGCCGGACCAACATGGCACGACATGACAGGTACGATAGATCATCACAGTCTAGATTCAAACACAAAGCATGATAGAACTTCTACTTCCCTCGGAGAAGAAAGAAATAGAAAAAGAACGCCACATCATCACGTGTCGACCTCCCACAGGCAAACAAATGTATACCAATTCGATTACATCGATCTGCTTACTAAAGAAGCTTTGTTCCCCAAGCATCCGGCCAGTCGGAACTCTCGGTAAATTGACATTCCGTTTCCTTAAAAAATGACTCTTGGAATATCAAAAGGAGAGAAATCGAGAGCACATCTCTCCATGCCTGTCTTCTCCATTGCCGTGGGAGCGCCTCTCACTCTCTCTCCAAAACAAGGCAGCTGACACATGCCGCTACGGGACAAGCAACACGCCAAGAGTTAATTCCAACAGACACGCACACACCTCTCTCTCTCTCCCCCCTCACACATTGCATCCTCTCTCTCTCTCTCTCTCTCTCGCTACACTCAGTACACTGTACGCATTGCGCGCGCGCTCTCTCTCTACAATGCCTTTTTAACCACCCCTGCGCCTTCCTCAACTTACAGGCGCACCACACTGTCACTGGTAGACTGCTTGCTAGCCAGCCACACACCTCCTCCCTTTCCATTCTTGTGCTCCCTAGCTAGCCTCCTGCCGGCCGCTCTATTACTGCATCCACGCTTGGACCGCTCCTTAGCTGCTACGCCATGATGAGCGGTAGGCTAAACACGGCCGCGTCCGCCACGAGCGACGACTTCCAGTTCGCGCCCATGCAGCCGTTGCCCTACGTCGGGTTCGAGCCCGGCATGGCGGCGGCGGTGGGCACCGGCCAGCGTCCGGGGGCGATGCAGCACCACCTGTACGACAACTTTGACTTCGCCGCGGCCGCCGCCACCTTGCAGTTCCAGGAGCAGCACCAGCTGCTGACGCTACCGCCCAACGGCCTCCCCATGGCGCCGCCGCCCATGCCGATGCCGTTGCAGGTGCCTATGCCCATGCCCGGCATGCCGAGCGACGTTTACCCGGCACTCGGGATCGTGAAGCGCGAGGGCGGCGGCCCGGACGTCGGCGGTGGCGCCGGAAGGATCGGGCTGAACCTGGGCCGCCGGACCTACTTCTCGCCCGGGGACATGCTGGCGGTGGATAGGCTGCTGATGCGGTCCCGCCTCGGCGGCGTGTTCGGGCTCGGTTTCGGCGGCGCGCACCACCAGCCGCCGCGCTGCCAGGCCGAGGGCTGCAAGGCCGACCTCTCCGGCGCCAAGCACTACCACCGCCGCCACAAGGTCTGCGAGTACCATGCCAAGACCGCCGTCGTCGTCGCCGGCGGCAAGCAGCAGCGCTTCTGCCAGCAATGCAGCAGGTCAGAGCTGCCGCACTGTCCATCCATTCTCTCTCGCGATCTCCGTCTGTGTCCATCTGCCTCTCTCTCTCTCTCTCTCTCTCTCTATAGAAACAGTGCCTGTCTTGCATTAAAATGTGATGGACTGATGGAGTAGCCAAAGCCTAAGCTAGCTAATCTAGGTTTTCGCAAGCTACAAGCATAGGTGGCCTGGTGGGTATGTATTCGGTAGTGGGGTGGGGGGTTCGTCAATGGAAGCTGTTCTCCTTTTCACTTGAAGTTTACTTTTACTACAAGCTGGTCGCATGCTTTAGGGAGTCTTGGAGATGTGCTTTTGGTTTGCCTTCGGCGTCTGTTCCGGCCATGGAAGGCTGCGGAAAGGAAGTACCAGTACGCCGCAGAGAGACGACCGGTCACGTTAAAAAAAAGAACACTAGGGCCTATGCATATGAACTTGGCGATTTTTTTTAATTTGTTAAATGGTACGAGTGTGTTTTTTGTTTGTGAGTTCTTAATTTTTTATCTATTAAATGTTGTTGTTTTATTCATATTGTGCTTTATGGTTTTGACTTTGTGTTTTTCTTTGGGTGAAAAATGTGATAATGTCAATTTATTTAGAATAGTCGGGAGCTGTAACATACAGAAATAAGCATGTATTTTTGTTATAGTTTTTGTTTGTCGTATTCCTTAGGTTGTTTTGTTCCTTTCTTTTATAAATTGTCACATCTTTTTTATGTAGTTTAATTTATGTAAAACTAGTATATAATTGAAGTAAAAAAGTCACACGAATAAAATAAGTGTGTTTTTTGTTTGTGAGTTCTTAATTTTTTATCTATTAAATGTTGTTGTTTTATTCATATTGTGCTTTATGGTTTTGACTTTGTGTTTTTCTTTGGGTGAAAAATGTGATAATGTCAATTTATTTAGAATAGTCGGGAGCTGTAACATACAGAAATAAGCATGTATTTTGTTATAGTTTTTGTTTGTCGTATTCCTTAGGTTGTTTTGTTCCTTTCTTTTATAAATTGTCACATCTTTTTTATGTAGTTTAATTTATGTAAAACTAGTATATAATTGAAGTAAAAAAGTCACACGAATAAAATAAAATGTTTTGAGCATTTCTCAATGTACCACATTACATGCTAATAACTAATGAGCAAAGTATTGCCAGAGACAGGTATGTATATCACATCTAAAAAATTAAGTACCCCTTGATAGGATAATACTCGAATGAGAATGGAGGCGGCAAAGTGATTTCATTCATCGAAAATAGATTCGATAGCACAAAATTTAAGTACTATTTAACAAGAAATAACTCAGTGCTCCCAAAACACCACTTTTTTTTATAAGTAACATTAAGTGAGACCCCCACATTGAGACCCCCACGTTGTGTGTGTGTGTGTATTACAATCCTTTAGGGTAAATATCATCAAGCGGTTGTTTCCAGCCAATCGAAGATTTATCAATCTATTCCTCGACTCGGTGTAAACATGCCACGCGATGAACTCGGAGTTAAAGTTAGCTACCGTTCTTCTCTGAACGTTTTTCCTTTAATCCTCTCGGGATCGATGGAGGCAAAATCATGTAAGCACATAGGATCATGCATGAAAAAAAAATCAAAGGCAAAAAAGGCTGCGTGCTTTGGCTGCAGACTGGCACGTACTATCCCCGGTCAGGCTTTGCCCTGGGGCGTATCTCTGCCTTTGCTTTTCTCTTTATCCCCGCATTGACCAGTGTAGCTAGTAGCGGTCGACTAGCTAGTACCTGTGCCATCATTTCACGTTTCGAAAGTACATGACATAGTACATAATTGGAGGATTTGTCGCTCTAGCTTAAATCGATTTGCTCTCCTGGTTGTCTCAATCCACCAGGTTTCATGTGCTCACGGAGTTCGACGAGGCCAAGAGGAGCTGCCGGAAGCGGCTCGCCGAGCACAACCGTCGCCGGAGGAAGCCCGCTACCAGTACGGTGGTAGGCGTCAAGGACTCGGCGCCACCGTCCAAGAGGCCAAACTCCAGCAGCGCCGTCACGAGCTCCTACACCGCTGACAACAAGAGTAAGCACCTTTACACCGCCTGATCTCTGTCTAGCTACCGCTCGCGCGAGGTATACGTACGCATGCATGCTTGTTATCGCATTTGATCAATCCATGGTGCGGAAATAATTCCCAATTAATTCTGTTATGAGCAGCCTTGAGCGCGGCCAAGTCGACCATCTCGTCGAACACGAGCGCGATGAGCTGCCTGGACCAGAGCAAGGCGGCGAGGCCAACCCTCACACTCGGCGCGCCGCAGGAGAAGGAGGACCAGCTCAGCACCATGCTCCAGGTCCAGGCCGCGGGCCATCACCATCAGGAGCAGCACTTCATAACCTCCCTCGTGCAGAACAACAACAACACCAGCAGCAACACCACCGCCAACAACATCCTGTCATGCTCTTCCGTATGCTCCAGCGCATTGCCGTCGGCCAACGGGGAGGTCTCGGACCAGAACAACTGCAACAATGGCAACAACATGCATCTGTTCGAGGTGGACTTCATGTAGGTGCAAGCAAAGAGCACGGGAGTCCAGTTTCATGGCCTAGTGTATCGATCGATCCTTGTGTGTACGTAGGTAAAAGAAAATTAAGGAGAGGGAAAAAAAAGGGTATAACTGAAAGTATCAAGTGAGCTACCAAGTAAAAAGATCAAAAGGGGCAAAGGTGTTCCAACTTCCAATAGCTAGCTAGCTGCAGGGCTGGCTAGCTAGCTTGCTTGCTTGGCTAAGCAAGCCTTTCCTTTTTAACTTTCTTTCTTCTTAGCTGTGATGTGTACCGCAAGCATGCATGCCTTTCCGTTTTAGTGGGGAATAATGTTTGTGTTTTTTCTTTACTTTTAGTCTCTTGTTGCAATTAAGTGGGTTCACCAGTAATTTTCTCTCCTACAAACTGACAGAGATATGATGACGAGCTCCAAAATTTACTGTTCCAGGTCCCAACATGTACATTACTCCGGTATCTTTTTGAATCCGCCATGCATTGCCTCAATTCTGAATTTCTGACCATGCAAGTAGGGGTAGATTCTTCTTTTTATTATTATTTGGAGGAGAACATGCATATGCAAGTAACTTAACACTGATTGCATGTCAAAAATGGAGCCCGACATATCCCTGCGTGGATTTATGCACCTTAAATTTACATGGGAGCTGGCTTTAGGCTACGTATAGTACGCACCACCATGTATGTTCCTGGAGTTCATTAATTCGACCTGCAATGGATCCTACTACTATAATGTACTATTTTCCTGTGGGATCTACCTCCAGATACGCCGTAAATAAACCTACTCGTAACTAGGGCGTACAATGTTTTTTTCTCAACGTATGCTAGAAATTTGAATGCTTGGGCCATCCATGAATTATGACAAATATCTATTGCCCTATTTATTCAAAGCTCATGACCCATCCATGGCATATGGCTTTGCCGATTCGGTTGCCTGTAAGGTTCGGACCACGCATTAAAGTTGTGTACTTATTTCGCGTGCAGGTGTTCAGGACATGTACAATAGTATAATATCAGTTGTCTATATACTTTATCATATAAGATTTTTGTTGATATGGCTTCTCTTCATTTAAATAGGATAGATCTTGATATGGACTTCTTATAGAAAAGGCACCATTGAGTAGTGTGTTTGTGTATATATAGTTGTCTTTTCGTGAAGAGATAACCGTATAGACAATATAAAACACCATTACATGAGTTATTATTATTTATAATAAACACTTTTTTATACTATAATTAAAATATTATAAGATCTCATAATGAAAACTTATGACACATATTGTAGAAGTTGTCTTTAGTTTTATCTTTAGATAACATAGAGGAGTGTGTGTATTAGTTGTCTCTACTATTTTACATGCTCTAGCGTGCATGTGTCATGTGTGTGCATATATATACTAGTCAGTGCATTTGAACAGGCTAACTACTTGAAAAAGTACTTAGTCACCGTCTCAAAAGATAAAAAATTAAGATTTACTTATGAAAATAGTACTTAATGTATAACTTATTGAGAGTAGAGGGTAAAATCTAATTCCCATTTTGACTTACTTCCAGTTATTGAGAACATGTCCGAAATCTACAGAAATTAGCAAGTGATCCCTAATTCACTTTTTAGTGTGAATTTATGTTTATTTTTTTTATTATATTTGACATTGACTCTTTCCTTTAATCTACGTTGTTATAACTCACATTCATGCTCCCTAATTCACTTTTTTTGCTGTGAATTTATTTTTATTATACTTGCTATTGACTCTTTCCTTTAATCTATGTCGACGTTATAACTCGCGTTCACCAGATAGAGGTATACATCTTTCCTTTTTTTTCCATACATGTGGGGATTTTCTCGAAGTGCCTAATTAGTACAGGAAGTTTTGTTATGTAGGTATTTCCATTCAAATATGTATGGAAATACTTTCATTTAATATGTGTATTCTGAAATTTAGTTATTTATATATTTTCTATTAAAAATAATTTCATTTAATTTATATTCCAAATTTTAGTTATTTTGGTATTTGTATTGAAATTAAATTTCTGTTTTTATTTTATTTTTAATTACAAAATTTGGTTTTTCGTTGGCATTCATAGACAAAACTAACTACTAATTTTCTTTTCTTTTTATTCAAAATTTCAGGTATTTAGGGATTTTAACTTGATTTTACTTTAGAATTCGTATACAAATCTAATGGCTAATTTCCATTTATTTTTATTATAAATTTAGCTATTTGGGGATTACTCTGGAGTTTGTATGGAAACCAAAATGCTATTTTTTTACTTTTTATTCCGGAATTTTAATTAATTTTTTTGTAGTTCGTATGGACTCTTTCTTTTTATTTCATAATTTTATTTAATTATTGTTCAAACTTTAGTTGTTTAAAGTTGTTACGTTGAAAGTTGTATGGAAATCAAACTGCTAATTTTTTATTCCAATTTTTAGTTAATTTGAATTGTGTTTGATACATGTTCTTTTTTAATCTGAGCCATTATAACTCAGATCCGTTAGATGGGTATAAATACTCGATGTGAAAAGGATGCATGGAGTGGGAGAAGGAGAGGTGAGAGATGGATCATGATTCATGATCTGACAAGAGAACGCTAGCTAGCAGTTTCTCATACCCATGTTTAGGGCTACAAATTAAACGACCCAAATTAAATAAGTGTGCTAGACTAAACTAGGCTTTTGTTCGTGTTAGTAAGTAGTAGCCGAGCAAGCTTGATTTGAATCGAATTGGAGGACAAACTAGACTGTATAGGATAATATATACCGAACCTGAGCCAGTCTCGAACCAGATATAAACATAAAAATCCATGCAACTGTACAGGATAATTAACGGAATCCACATGATTAATGGCGAAACCTCATAGCTAGAATGCAATTGCACAAGAACTAAAATCATATTAGAATCCGAGTTGTATATATGGAGTCAAAATCGAGCGACTACTGGGCTTATTTTTTTCTACAGCGCTTAAAAAAAAGGCAAGTCCTCGTACTCGGGTCATTGCTTTGCGGGTACGGTTACACTTCATTTCAGTTTCGTCCTACTTCACGTACGTGTTTTATATTTCTAAGCGGTGTTCTAATTTGATCCATGATGGATAATTTTCACTGAAGGGAAAGTGAGTGCCAAGTAAGTGGAAAGTGGAGATCCAAAGCAGTCATGTTGGAACCGTAACTTTAACGGTTATGTATCGATCGTAAGATCAAAAACTGAGAGCAACCCCAACCCACCTCCTAAACCTCCCTCTATCCTAAATTATAAGGAGAATTAGAAAAATATGAGCTCCAACCCAACCCTTATAAAGAACCCCTATTTTAAGAAGGTCTCTTCTCACCTCTACAAAGGGCTTACTCCTTCCCTCCTACTATTTTCTTCAACATTTTTTTATTCATTATTTCTATTTTTAGTAAATAATTCATAGGTGCAAAGTAATAATAATGTTTAGATAAATAATAAGGGTGAGTAATAGGAAGTGTGGGTTGGAGACAAATTTGATATAGGGTGTCCTTAATTTTTACATCACTCCTAAATAGTGATTTAGGGGGAAAATATAAAGGTTTAGGTTGGAGTTGCTCTGATGTCCCAGATCATTCGTGACACTGTTCAACGATCCAAATCATACGTTGTGCTCAAGATCGATGACATCTTAAGTTACAGTTTTCTTAGAAACTGTACAGCGATTCTATGCCAAGTAATTAAGCACTCACCCGATGACTCCGCCTTCGTTTGGGCTTTTGCTTCGTCTTTCTTTCCTCCGGCGGCGGGCGGCGGAGCTAGCGCACGGGGCATCTCGACGAAACACGTACAGAGCAAATCTACTTGTCAGCGTCTATCCATCCATGCATCCTTGTCCATGTGCAGGCCAGGCCAGTGTACAGCAGCTGGCCTCGATCGATCGCTCGCTAGCTACCTCCGCGCGAGTACGGCAGAGAGATCACGTCACGGCGAAACCGACTCCGATCGGTTGGCAGCGGCTGCAGCATGCCGGGGGCACTGGGGCCACAGCTAGCCTTGGACGCATCGCATGCATGCCTGCCTCTGCCTCCAAGTCTCCATCGATCTACTTGCCATACCCATGCACCGGGGGTTAGCTGAATGCATGTGAGCGATCGTGTGTATACTTGTGTATGCATATGTCATGCACCGGGAGATCGATTTTGGCCGGGCCGACCACGTATTGCAGTATGCATGCATGCATGCACATATCAAATCAATGATCGGGTGATCGATCTTGACGATCGACACGCATGCATGCATGCAGCTCTCGACCGGACCAGGACATGTCACGTGCAGTGCCGGAGTGGTGCATCGATCGATCAATCACTGCACACAGAAGAAAAGCAGGGCGAACAATGGTGTAAAGTGAAAACCACTGCTTCCTCCATGATGCCGGCCAAGCCAGCTGACCTTGCCTCCCTTTTTTTTCTATCTTCTCCCCCTTTTTCAGGGTGCATGCCGGGTATGAAAGGAACGGTTGCGGTGTTGTTGTTTTTTTTTACTTTTCATCTTCTGAATCTTCACCCGTACGTCTCTCTTTAAATCCCTTCTCCCCCTACAAAATCTCTAACAAAAAAAAAGTCTCATAACAAAGAAATTAACTACTACAAAATGAATTATTTAATCCAACAACCTCTCTTCCCTCGACAGCAAAAGTGCAATGTGAACAACGATAGCGAAGTCAAAGGCGTGATGTAAACCAAACTCGACAACATGATGTAGATCAATCCAGCACCATGGTGGAATTAAGAGCATGACACAAGTTAAGTCGAACGACAATAACTTAACATTTTTATCCTCAACAAAGCACGCAAATTCAACTAGTTTTATCCAAGAAGAACCGTTGTGTTTTTTCTTTGAGACGAAACGTTGCATTTGATCGGTTATCGGTGCTTTGCTGCCCTGCCTCCGTTAACAATATCGTTAATATTGTTAACGATAGAGTTGGACTTGGGAAGGATTAGAAGGAATTTGTGAGCGATAATAAACAGAAGGCGTTACAGGGAGAAGAAGACATGAGATGAGACTAGGAATTAGCCTTTCCGTTCAGGCGCTGTTCGATCGCCTTGCCGTGGCTTCTGCTTTCATTTTAAATCGACCCGTCCATCGTGGCCGTGGACCAACTCAGTGGTCCTGTAGCCCATACACAGCCCATAGCCCAGTATATGACAAATGGCAGCCTCTGAATTATGGCTATGATTCGAGTGTGGGCCGTCACTACTGGGAAGGTACGTAATGATTCATTCCTGCCTAATATTCAGTGGCCAAAACAGGGGTGCAAACACAAATGTCAGATGATCCAAACCGGGAAATGGTCCCTGAAACAATCTTTCACGGTTAGGAGTGTTCGATGGAGGCAAATAACCGTTCGGATCAAGCAACAGTGTCAGGTGTAACGACTACTATTTTTATATAAATGCAATAATGGAAATCTCATGTGCATACAATACTAGTCTCATAATCAGTAGCTAGTACGCACATTTACAACAATTGATATCTCATCCATACTCTTTATTACATATAATAATTGTAATTTACACAATAAGATCTAACAATACAGAGCAATGCAGCGGAAAGAATCAAAAGTCTTGTAGTGTGCCCATCCAATCTTCAGACAACTGACAAAACATAATCTCTAGAAAAACTCGTTAACAATATTCCCGCAACCTGTGTCAAAATATATGTCATTTGGAAGTTTGCTAATTTCACCTAAAAACAACGAATAAGTAAGGGTGAGTACTTTTGTACTCCGCAAGACTTTTGTAAAACCTATAATATATGCAGGCCATTTCAAAGGAAAGGTTTCTACGGTTAATTTGTGTAAAGCCAATTTGAAATGTAAATACAGAATGGTAGATTGCAAATAAAATTTAAGTAAAAGCAATTTAATACAAAAAATAACATAATATAACTACGAATAAGTAAATTTCACGAATCTGGGTATCATGACCATATCCACGAACCAATTTCTACAAACACCCGGTAGAATCCAGAGTTTTATGAAAATAAAAGCATCTAACTAGTGTTGCGCGCACCAAGACTCCCATAACCACAGGAACGGCTTTTCGAAAAGTTTACACTCTACAAAGGTGTACATTTTTACCCACAAGACATGACTCTTTATGCAATCGATACTAGCACACTTTGTTTGGTGTGCTGTAGAGAGTCATGACATAACCGTTATATTACTTAACTCTAACTTTGCACTAGTTTGAGACGAAAATCCACACTGTGGCAGAAAAACTCAGAGCATAAATATGATGAAACTCCCTATAGCATGGCGTACACCGATGTATCGGTAAACGTTTACTCCATGACCACCTCGATGTGGACGTCCTTTCGAGCAATCCATCAAGAAACAGCTCGTATATCTCCAACCTTCCAATATGCAAAGCTAGTTTTAAAAAACTTAATAGGTTAAAGCTGTCCCATATCAGTACTTATGGTTGTATGGTAATTTTTGGGTTTAATAAACACTAAATTTGGTCCTTAATCCGACACAGACAATAATCTCGCTATACACTACATACAAGTCCCTTGTACATCCGGCTATTGCCAATAATTGCACGCATAAAAAATATAGTTTTATTTTTATTTTTAATCAAAAACCAACCATAAGGAAAGGTCTTACCCAATATTTTGTCATATCCAATATTTTTAACCATATTGAAATTTTAAAGTTGATATATGTCGGTGTATTCCACCGGACAGACCCGAGTCTACAGACTGGGTTTGGTTCAGTAGGAGGGCGTCTTCGCGGCTGGCAAACCCTAACGGATGAAAACCCTAGGAACTCCCGCACGAAGGACTTCGGAGTCTATGAACTAAGATGACACGCGGATTTTATCCAGGTTCAGGCCCCCCAGCCTAGGGTAATAGCCTTACTTCCTGCTAGATTGCTTATTGAGTGTTTGAAGCAAATACAGAGCTTTTTGGAGTTACAAGTTCTTCCTTAGGCTCTACTGCTTGAACTCTTGATGCCTCCTCCCCCTCTCCCCATGCACCTGAGGGCCCTTATATAGGCCAGGCTAACGGGGGTAGGTAAAAGGGGAGGTCATCATGCTGATCTTCATACATTTATTACTCATTCCCGTCTTTGTTCTGTTCCTTGACCTCATTAAATGCATTTGCATGGCCGCCCCATCCGCGGTATGTGACCCTTGTGACGGGTAGGTGAGGCGTCAGAGAATGGGCTTGTAGCAGAAATCCTCGCAGTTGATAGATCTGACACGGCAGGCCTGCCACCTGGCACGGTACGATAGGGGAAGGAGACTTCGAGGTGAAGCAACCTCTCACCACCTTTTTGCCTTGCGGCGGGCGAGCAGGGCGTCCTCGCCCACCTGCTCGTTGGACGCCACGTGGGCCGGCACCTGGTCGGTGGGGCGTGTTCGCCCACCTGTCCGCCAGGCCGCCACGTCGACTGGGCACCGACGGAAAAGCGGCGCTCGCCCACTGCTCGCCGGACGCCACGTGGGCGGCAAGGCAGCGGGGCGTGTTTCGCCGCCCGTCCGCCAAAGCCGCCACGTGGATGGCGCCAAAGTAGCGAGCGTCTCGCCCACCGCCGCGCCGGACGCCACGTGGGCGGCACTGCCGGCGTAGCGTGCTTCGCTGCCGCCGCCAAAGCCGCCACTTGACCGGAGCCGGCGAGTAAGGCGTCTCGCCACTGCTCGCCGGACACCACGTTGGCGGCTTTGGCGGCGGGCGTCTTCGCCGCCCGCCCGCCAAAGCCGCCACATGGATGGCGCTGGCGGCGGCGCCTCGCCACCGCCCGGACGCCCGTGGGCGGCGCTGGTCGGCGGGTGTGCTCACTGCCCGTCCGCCAAAGCCGCCACGTGGAATGGCTTTGTGCGTCGGAGAGGGTACCCCAGCGTAGAGTACGCTGACAATATCTAAGTGTGAGAACTCCCATGTTGACATTATATATTGTCTACCTTATTTTAGGGGTATCAAGGTTCACAATCCATACTTATCAAGGAAGTTTTAGGTGCATATAGGTATAGCTACCAATACCCAAAAAGTAGCAGTGTTTAATAAACATAGCGTATACAATAAAATATTTAATAAAACATTTATAAAACTGGGAACAACCATGGTCAATGGGGGTGCTTGCCTTGCTTAGTTGTTATTTACGATGAAGTTGTAGTCACAGTTGACGTTGTCGATGACGGGATTAATGACGTCGGGTTCTACACGTCGTTCAATGAAGAACACAACAAATAACAAGTTTTCAATAAGGGTAAATAGAAATCAAATGGAAATCCAAATAGAAACAAATCATAGAAAACATGTGTGGTTTAAGGTTTAGGTTGCAAGATTTCAAATTCTTGTGTTTTAGTTGATTGATTATATGCATGTACATTCATATTGTTAACAACTTCCAGGTTGAGTCATGCACGATTTATTTTATAGATTATTTATTCTTATCTTATGAATTTAAAAAGCTAAAATTATGTATTTTATATTTATAATATCAAATTCAAGATGTAAAAATTATTTTGAATAATAGGATTAAAACATGAGTTTAAGAATGATTAACTTATATGGATTATAGGGTATATGATATTCTATTGACTAATGCAAGAAGGGTTAGGTTTAGGTTGCTGATTATAGGATACATATATTCGTTATTTTAAGATGGTTCGGTGATACAAATATCTTAATCACTGCTTACTTATTACTTAAGTTTGTGTTCCGATGTTACGGATTTTAAAGTTTATTATGCGGGGTTAAGCTTTTGACACGATTTAGATGCAAAGCATATTGTAATAGTTACTGCTATTTGATAGGATGGTGTTAAGAGTGATAAGAGCATATATGAACTAGTTTTACTTGTATTACCACATTAGTACTTATTGATGATATATATAGTTATGTATCGATCTTTTATATGAAGAAAGCAAACACTAATTGGGAACTTGGTTTAAGTCTAAGTTGTATATAGATATCTTTATAAAATTAGCTATTCTAAACCTATATCACCTTTGAGGATTGATTTCTTTTATGTTAGCATTCAATTTTGGCTTTTTCACACTAGTTATGTGTATATGTATATATGTATATATACATAAGTCAAAATTATTTACAAATTCAATTCAAACTTAAACAACTTATGAAATATTTTATATAAACAGAGATATTATGGCCTAAGGAAGCATAAGAATTGGTTTTATCAATATTTGAATTCATGTGCTCATGCTACAACTATTTTAATTTCTATGTATTGAGAGACAATTTATTTCCAAATCTACATCAAACTAGATTCAAATCTAAATATTTTAGAATAAATGGAATACTCATGATCTCAGGAATATCATAAAATTTATTTCATGATTTAAGGTGTTGTGGTTTACATATTTGTAATAGTACCATATTAGGGTTTGTTTGAACTTTAACTTCAAATAATTCAAATAAAGTTTGAAAATTAAATATTTCTAAACAAATTTCTTTATTAGGGTATCAGGAGCATATTTAAATTATTTCATCATTTTAGGGTTCATGATGCACAACTTTGTATAAAGATCTCATTAGGGTTTTGATTAAAATTAAACTCAAATATTTCAAATTATGATTTAAAATTAAATATTTTTGTATTTTATGAAACTAAATTATTTTATATGAATATATAAATTTATTTCATCAAATTTGGATTTAAAACATGCAAGATATAAGCATTTGATTGTGCTAGGGTTTGGATAACACTGAAAATCAGAAAATTTGCTGAAAAAGGAAATTACGCTTTTGAAGTCAGAAAGCGCCTTCCCTTCTTTGCATGCACTGGAGTTGTTTCGCTGATCAGTGGGGTCAGCTCGTCAGTGAACGCGTGCGATGCTAGAGGCTGACATCCGTGGCCCACATGGCATAGAGCCAGCGTAGAGGTGGTGGTCTTCTCGGTCGCCAGCGGCGGAGGAGAGCCAGAAACGACGGATGAGCTCCACCACTAGCATCAGCGCGGGATTACGCTTCCAGCGAAGGTCTATTTGGTTGCCGGTGACAAAGGAAATCGACGTGCCATCGTGGACTTACGGTGGTCACCATGGCGGCGGTGGAGCAGCTAAAGCGGGGCTTTTCTCCATTTATTTTCACCGAGATAAGTATTAATGGGTTTTTTAGACTCTGTTTTGCTAGTTTTCCTAAGGATAAGTATAGGGAAATGGACTCTCACCGAGTGAGGCTGCGGTGGCAGAAGGTGCTCAGTGCGGTGGCTCACCGAAGAAGAAGAACTCCAAAAGGGGGCGGAGTTGAGTTCTAGGAGTCAAGGCGAAGGTACTGGCCGAGCTAATTGGTTTGTGGTTCACTGGTGATGGTTAATGGAGGTTTTTCCCTTTTTCTAGCTTTTGCGGCTATGGCGACGGAAATCTTCAATTCGATAGAAGAAGCAGGGTGGTGAAGTAAGTAGAGGGTGTTGAGGTGATTACTGAAGAGAGGCTTGGTTGCTTTTATAGCCAGAGAAGGCGATTTCAACAGGATTTGAACGCAGAAGGATAAGGGTGGCTCGGCCAGGATGGCAGGTGAGGCTTCTCGGCGCCAGGGCGAAGAGCGAGACCTTCGAGGCAAAGATGTGGCAGAGGGATGTTGCAGGGCACCTTGGGGTACGCGAGATTGCTGCGCGGATGAGACAGTGGCGATCGGTCGTTTCTCGGTTTTGCGCGCGGGAGAGAGGGAGAGGAGAGGAAGAAGAAGAAGAGTGCAGAGAGACGCAATACTGGCTGACATGTGGGGCTAGGCTGGCGGTGGGAGACTGTTGGCCGGGGCCAACTGGCTTATCTGGTCCCACATGTAAGCGAAATAGTCGGGACAACTCAAGAGGAATTCTGGACAAAACCGGATTGCTCCATAAGATTGAGCGAGAGAACCGACTCTAAATTTTATATAACTTTTTGCAGAGGTCGGTAAGATAAGGATCATTATCTAGCAAAAATATCAGGTTAAAAATCATGGTAGAAAAATCTTAAAAAATCTGACAATGCATGTTGTCATGTTTTCAGTTTTTGTATTTTATTTGTTTTAAGGTCAAACCAGATCTATATTTTATGAAAATTGTTTTGAAGATTTAAAATCACAATATTTACCTTATGTCAAATTTTCAGATCTTTATATTTGATATTTAAATTCTAAAAATTCTGACATTGAAATTCTCAAATTTATTTACTTTCAGTTTTTGAATTTTTAAAGGATTTAAATATAATTTTTAATTTTTCATATTTTTAACACAGCTGGATAAAGACCTGATGTTAGCATGGTAAAAATCTCAGCTCAAGATAAGATTTGGAGATTTCCACAAAAATCTAACAAAATCTGGATCAGATTTATTATCCCATGATTATCATAACTTTTCTTTTTATTTTAATTGTTAAGATTATCTCAAATGTCATGATTAGGGTTCTGGAGAATTCTAATATTTTAACATTATTTTTGTAGATATTTTATTGATATTTTGCTTTTTACCTTCTTACTTTTACCATTTCAATATATATCACTTTTTTTAATGCAAAAACAAATAAATTTAGAAAAATCTGGAAATGGATATTCAATTTAAATATCACATTTCAAATTCATTTTTATAGTTGATTTATTTTGGAAGAAAAGTTTTAGTATTACAATTTATACTTTTCGTATGAATAATGAGGAAAAGATATTGTTTTAAATCAAAATTTTGATTCCAAATGAAATTAAATTAAAATTTTATTTTTTATTATTTTTGAATTTTTGGGATGTTACATCAAGTTACTATAGCGTTTTCGAACAATACTTCGAAAAACCTGCTGTTTCGTTTTTGATCCAACGGTTCAGTACAACCGCTAAAGTTGCAGCTTTTTTTGTGCATTGGATCTTTTTTCCCCCCTCCAAACTGATGAGCCAACCATGCCCAACGTGCTCTCTCTCACAGCCACAAGTCAGAGCACAATCAAGCATCAGAGACCAGAGGAAGCAGGGGAGAGGATGCTTGCTTGCTTTGTCCAAAACCATACAAGCTTTATACACATGGTTGGGCTGGTAGAAGCGGTGGAGGAGCAGAGGCGCACGCCATGAACTAATGATGTGCCGGCAGCTAGCTAGGCTCTGATCATCACACAGCACGGTAGCATTCTGTGACGCTGCTGATGTCAGTCTCACCGCGCAGCGGCGGCGGGGGCTGACCGGACGGGCCAGAACGGCGGCAGCCTCCAGAACAGCCGCTTCCGCTGCTTCGGCGCGCCTGCGCCGGCGACCTCCTTCTCCGAGCTCAGCATGTTCCACATCACCTGCACGTCCTGGTACCCGCAGGTCTGCACGTCCTGGTGTAGGCTCAGGATCCCGCACTCTGCATTGATCCCATTTGCAAAGAGACAAGAAATTAAGCAGTGCTTAATACTTCAGTCAAGCGGGAAATTTGGTTGCATCATGCGGGGGAAAAAAAAAGATTAGATGATGAACCACAACAACCACCATAAGGGTTGCAGATTGGGTGGTCCAAGGCAGAATTTGTCCACATATACTCCGAAGGCGGTTGGAAGCAAAAGATAGCGTGTCATTGATTCTTCTCGTGCATGGACCATTACCGATCCCTGATCAATTTTTTTGTTGCAATAAAGCAACATGGCCTAGCTCAAACTCTGTCCTCTACTAGTTAACGCCTGGAGCTTTCGTAACAGCATTAGCTAGATGCCTAGATCTACTGACGTTGCAAAGAATCTCATGTTTTCCTGCAAAATCTTGAGTTTTAACACAATAATTGAAGAGAAGAGTTCGAAGTTTTGATAGCATTGTGCAAATCCTAAATGCAGCGAGTAGCAAGTGTTCAAGATTTCCATACTATGGGTTAGTAGTACGCAGTTATTGTTTCTGCTCTAACTCAGTGTACTTACAACTGCAAGAGAATCAAGAAACAAGGATGTATGAGCAGAGTGGGTGGGGGTTGCACGGTGGCTTACCGCCCTTGCGGACGCGCGCGCGGGCTGCGACGACGGCGAGCCAGGCGCGGCGCACTGGCGCGACCACCCTCGCGCGCCACCACGCCATGAAGCTCGTTCCGATCTGCCGCCGCCGCCGCCTGGCAGGCTGCCGAGCCTCGCCGCCGCCGGCGCACAGCTCGGCCGGCCGCCGGGGACGACCGCCAAGCCTCGCCGTGGTTGGCACCCGCCGTCGCAGGCTCGCGAGGAGCCTGCCTCTGCCTTCTTCCTTTCCAAACTCCCCCAGAGAGTCCCTTACATACATACCACTAGTAGCAGGGAGCATTTATATAAGCGTGTCTGCGTGTGTTCAGCTCTTGGGCTCTCTTGGCCTAATTTCCATTTTTTTTTTTTTTGGCCATATGCACATTTTGTATCCTCTACGTTAGTTGCTACGATTATTGCAGCCAATATTCACGTGATCTTGGCTATTAAATCACGTCATGGTACCATCCGAACATTAGTTACCGATCAAAATTGGAATAACCAATAATAACTAATAATAATATCTTACTGTCACTGTCACCTACTCACATGTGCACACAGAGGATTGTATCATTTACCTCCCCCCTCAGCCTATTTTCTTTTAGGTGTTCACCTTTTTTTATAGTTGCTTTGTGATTTGACATGATCTGCTGCTTGGTTGTTGAGGGGAGGAGGTTCGGGGTTTGGATGGAAGGGCCGTAGAGCGCGTGGGGCATGCGCTGAAGTTCACGTGGTCTCCCACGCAAATCATTTCGAAACCCGTATCCTGTAGATGCGGTCGGAAGCGGCATTTGACGAGGGGGGCATTCTTCTACTGATTTTTTAAATAATATCTTTTATTCAATTTACATAATTAAAATGTGAAAAGAATATAAAAATAGGTATGTGTAACCATTTAAAACAACGACAGAACCTCTGTCGATATTTCAAACGGTGACAGATGCTCTGTCACCAAACGAACAAATGACAATTTGCCACACGGGCATACGTCGCTATTTGATTTAAAGAACAGAGCCTGTTGTCAAATCAAATACGACATAGTGACTTGACAACACACATTAGCTTTTTTAGTTACTTGACCGCACGAACTAGCTTTTGTCAGTGACTTGACCATATACATTTGGTTTCCACGCACTAGCTTTTCTTAGACTTAATCACACACATCAGCTTTTCTCGGTTACCTGACCACGCATACCAGCTTTTGCCAGTGACTTGACCACATGAATTTGCTTTTATTAGTGACTTGACCGTACTTACCATCTTTTCTCAGTGACTTGATTGTACACAACTGCCTTTCTCAGTTACTTGATGACATGCATCTGCTTTTTTTAGTGACTATACCACACACATTAGCTTTGTTCAGTGACTAGACAACACGCATAAACTTTTCTCAGTGACTTAACAACTCGCCCCACCTTAACCCAATGATTGGACATCTCACAAACCTATCCTATGGCCACGGATTCCTTCCTAGGACTTCACTATGCTTCCATTTACTAAAATTTACTCGTGTCCCGCTAAAAACAATTGGCTATAAAAATAGGGCACTCTCCATCACCACGGCAACACCCTCACTCGATAGATTTCCTAAAATGAGTGAAGAGAAGAGATGTAGAGGAGGTAACTCCTCCGCTGGTGTTGGAAATGTTAGACTACGCAGAGATGTTTCGTAAGTGAAAGTGGGTTGCCAAGAAGGCAACAACTTACCCTACTAGTTCTTGCAAGAATGCACTGTACAACTAGAGTTTCTCTACTCGTAGTGTGACTACGGTGTTCTCGTGTGAATCATTTAATCGACACATCCGGACAATGTTGCTCGAGCGCACTACACGTGCTCGGATATCGGCGTAAGTGATTGTCGCGTGTTGATATTTCACATTTCATGTTGCGTGTTGATATTTCACATTTCATGTTATATTTTTACGTATCACTAGCATCATTTGAGCATATTCCTAGCTACAGAGCAATACTACTTCTTAAAGTGGATCGATGGGCCCAAGAAGTATAACACGGTGTCCATCGAGTGAAAATACGTGCTGAATTATCCTAAAGCGCTTGAGGCTTTCACTTGTTGGAAAGCTTACACCCTAGAGGACAAGACAAAAGCTGAGAGGCCAAAAGACAAGAGAAAGGTGCCATTGGTCCTAATGCTGCTTTGTAAGGTGAGGTTATGTTGGACAGGGATAAACCTAAGGTGGATCCAGAAGACAAGTATTGAGTGGATTGGTACGAGAGTAATTGGAGGAAAGCAAAGACCCACCACATCAGGTTCTCCAAGGAAAAGGCACCGATAGACCATAACGCATAAGATGTATGACCGCAAGCCTAACTATTTTATCATCCCTCTAGTGCTTTCCATTTTAAAAGGTGCAAATGTATCTTAGCTGTAGTTCGGGATAATAGTTCATGAATGTTGCAATTTGTACTATAGAAATAGCGAGGCGAACAAATGAACCTTAACAAACACCACATGCCATGTAATTCACACTTTCCCTATAAATTATCATTGTAGGCTTCAAATTATTTGTTCAAACTAAAAACATCACTCAACCTCACTACGTGTGTATACAACAAACTCTTTAAATCCATAACTACTAGCTCATAAAAATGCCATGTTGCATGCCATTATGCGAAAAATGCTTGAAAGGGTGATTGTCATATACTTCCGTAAAAGTATATTACTGCAGTCCAATGTTTATTACAAACTTAGCTAATTTTGGTGTAGCTATTTTTTTGCTAAAGCCACATTGAATATTTTGAAATATAACCTCTGTTTGCAGTTCAATTGGTGACAGTTGTAAGATCGAGAATGTCTGAAAGGATAGGGGATGTCACCTAGAGGGGGTGAATAAGTAATTAAAATTTAAAACTAAATCGCAATGAAATTAACAGCTCGAGTATCCGAATATACTTTGACTGTCCGAGTGATTCGGATAGTCCGGTATTATTCAGATATTCCGGAGTTCTATTCGGATAGTCCGAGGTGAGTTCGGATATTCCGAATGCTCCAGAGCACACAACTCGCAAAAATATATCTAGGCTATTTGGGGATATTAAACACACCAAATTAAGCTAGTTAGCCTAAAATACTTGAGGCAAATAAATATCTAGCCGAAAACTCACTAGAAAAGTAGATCGGGCAATTTCAAGATTCAAAATCAAATACTAAAGAAAGAGTAAGAAGCAAACTTGGAGACGAAGATTTTTCACTCGAAGTTCGGATCCTTGAGGGGATCCTACGTCTCCATTGAGGTGGCTCGGTCACACTTGACCCGGGGTCTCTTTCAACCCTTTTCCTCCCGGTGTTGCACAAATGCACTCGCCGGTGCGGCTCGGTCACACTTGAGCCGGGGGTCTCTTTCAACCCTCTTCCACCCGGTGTTGCACAAATACACTCGCCGGACTTCACTTTTTTGATTCTTTCCCTTGCGGAGGCGGAATTGGCCTTCACAAACTCCCACGGCCAACCACACAAAGCTTCGGTGGCTCGTAGGCGACCTCCTAGCCATCTAGGAGTCCTCAACCTCCAAGAGTAACAAATACTCACGAAGAACAAACTTGGAGATGACCTCAAGTGCTCAAATAATTCAAATCTCACTCAATCTAACACCTCACTCCTCAAACTCTTCCCTACCCTTCTTACAAAGGGGATCACTTAGATCTAAGGGTAAAGAGGTGTTTTGGGGGCTCAAGAACAAGAGGATAGCTTCTCAAATCAATGGGGTAAGAGCTCCCCCAAAATGGGGAAGGATGGGGCTTTAAATAGAGCACCCTAAAAACTAGCCGTTTTGCTCAACGTTCAAGTCAGTTCGGACAGTTCGAACTCAAGTTCGGATAGTCCGAACGCATCAAACTCAAAGTAACAGAGAATTCACTTCGGATAGTCCGAAATTTTCGGATAGTCCGAACTAGCACTGAGCAGCCCGACGAAAACGAGCATAACTTTTGACTCCGGACTCCGATTTCAGTGATTTTGGACTCTATTGAAAGCTAAGAACAAGGGCTACACAACTAATAAGGTCTCACTACCCAAATATCAAAGGATAAATACAGATTTCACCAAGAATCCAAAGGAGACCTACAATTCTCACTTTCCGGCACCACCAACACCACTCTCTCTAAGTTTCACAAGGATGGATCACTTGACACATCTAAAAGTTATTCGACGTCGCATCCCTCTTAATAGTACGGCAATCCTTAGACTCAAATTAAATCAAATATAATAAAATCTAGAAATAGTCACTTGCCGTCTTCTTTCTTAATGCCGTGCATGAAGACCTTCACCATATAATTGATGACATTTTCGCCTTGTCCAACTTGACTCGATTCACCTCATGAGACTCTCGTCCTATCAACCTTGACTTGATCATCCTCTCCGACGATCTCCACGCCAAGTCGATCTTGACTTAGTCCTCAACTCTTGGTGACACCGCCGTCTTGTTGATCTCGGCTTAACGATCATCCTCCACGATACCTTGGTCATCATACACACACGGGACCTAATTCTTTCCAAACCACTCATGAAAAGCATTAGTCCCAAAAGCTCAATAGATATGAAGAAATTGATATTTGTGAGCAGTTGATTACCACAAGTGTTTCATATAAAGAGGCACAACATAAATGGAAACACTTGACATAAGAAATGTTCTCTACTAAGTGCATCACGATGAATATGTAATTGATCTATATGCACTAGAGAGATAATTGCCGATATGATAAATCAATTAAATCATGACAAGGATCACAGTCTTTACTTAATTGAAGCACATAATGGAATATACACGAATTGTACATGTGCAAATAATATTTTGAATAAGAGTAAATATGTGATCCAACTCTAGATTAAACTTCACTAAGAGAAGTGCATGAGAAGATACGCAACTAAGACATGCATGCACCAAGTCAATCTATAGCAATGTGAAGTTTAACTCTAGTTAATACATGCATACTAAAAACAAAGCACATAATGAACTCAAATGAATATATATGCACAAATAAATATTACATGAACCAATGTGCATATATATAATCAACATGCTACTTGGAGTTCACTATGCATTTGCACAAAAGGAATGCAATAACAAATATAGAATAGATACCAAAACTGCATACCTTATCTTTGCTTAACCATCCTACTTGATTTCCTCTAAATAGATGAGACTGATACTCAACTAGGCAGTAACATGTTAGTCTCATAGCAATATAATCATATCAGAGGTTTGCCATTTGTTAAGCACTAAGTTAAGCATTTACTCAATTACATAGATTGTCATTATATGCGTTTGTCATTAATCACCAAAATAACATAAGTGCCTAGATCGATGCACTTTCAATGTCGACTAGTGAGGGGTGAATAGGCGGCTTAAAAAAATCTTCTCACTAAATACATGCTAATGATCTCTATGTCAAAACCTAAATGATAATAGATGCGGAAGCGATAAACTAAGGTTTTGACAATTAAAACCTAAGACAACTAGGCTCACTAAGTGTACTAACTAATTATATCTCTACTCAAGAATATAAAATCCTAAAGTCAATCAAGCAATTTAATTCTAGGAATGTAAATTGCAACAATGTAAATAGAGAATTGCAAACAAACACAAAAAAGCACAGCGATATTTTACCGTGGTGTTTGGAGACTTGCCGGCCTCCCCTAATCCACATTGAGGCAAGCCCAAAACGCTTTGGACCAGCTCCACGAATTGAGCACCAGCCTCAATTCCATTAGTAGTAACTCTTTCCCCTTCGGGTATGTGAGCTCTGAGCTTTACAATTTTGTCGGGCTTTCTCACAATCTCCTTGAGAAGGTCACCACGCACGATGCCTCTATACACCGTCTAGGTATCGGCAAACACCAAGAGTGACAAGTCAAGCCCTCTAACTTGAGTTTCACCAAGTACAACATATGTACAATAGCAATCATCGAGTGCAACACATGCACAAGGCTCCCCTTAAGTGCAACACATGCACAAGAGGCTCTCAATCCACTTCTAATTGCAACACATGTAATTAGAGCTCACTCTTAACTCAAGAACCAAATTTGGAAATGTAACACATGCACAAGACCACACAAATGCTCAACAAAACCAACAACAACCAAATGCAGTCCCAAGGCTCCTTTTATAACCTTTCCAAAGAAAACTAGCCATTAGAGGGTAAAACGGGTAAAAAGTGCAACAAACCCAATGTTGTGCTCTACTAGGGCCGGTAGCACAGGCCTCCAGGTCAATGGCTAGAAAAAAGCTGTTACTCAGAAAATTCGGTGCTACCGGACCTAGGGCCGGTAGCACTGGGCCTTTTTCTTGGGTTAAAACACACTCTCTAAAATTTTTACACCACCTCTGGGGTGGTAGTACCGCCTATCTAGGGCCGGTGCTACCACTACTATAGGTACTAAAATAATCATAACTTTTTACTCCGAACTTCGATTTGAATAATCTTAGGCTCTATGCGAAGCTTATCAAGAGATCTATAATCTCTATCTATTTTCAAGATTTAAGCAACCATAAATATTTTAAAATATCTTAAAAACTCTAATATAGTCATTCAAGTCTAAAATCTGATTTCTCGAAATCCCTCATATAGAGTTGATCTAGAGCGTGACTACAAGCTAGAAATAGTCACTAAGATCAAATATTAAGCCATGTAATGATTAACTCAAGATCAAAATAATTTTGTAAAATATATTTGTAAATTCTAATCACATACTCCAAAATCAAATGCATGAACACCAATATAAATAAGAGCAATCAAGATCATATCTTTGAGCCATGTGATGATCAACACATAATCAAACCAATTTATAAACACATTTGCAAACTCTAGTCACATGTTTCAAGATAAGATTCAATCAGACCATATTTTGCAAAAACTCATTTTACAAACACAAAGCTTAAACCTATCTTAGCCTTTGTGATGATCAACATGTGATCAAGTCACAAGCTAAGACTCTGATGCATGAGCTCTCTATTTGTAACACATGCAAATATCTAGCTCTATGCAAACAATCACTTAAACTAACTTGCATGAGCTATCTCCCTTTTGTAACACATGCAAATCCATAGCTCTATGCAAAAACCAAATCAAGATTCAATAAGAAGCAAGTATAAGCTCCCTTATTTGCAACACATGTAAATACTTAGCTCATACAAAAACCAAATAAGAGAGTGAGTTAAAGTGAATCGGATTGGGTTTGTCGATACATGATGAAGCTTAAGCTAAATGACTCAACTGTAAGATCGAGGATGAGCCTAGAGGGGGGGTGAATAGGCTTTTCTAAAAATTCTATCACTAAATTCAAGTTTAATGATTACTACGAACAAGTGATAGTTTTGCCTAATTTAATTCTTAACAATTCTAGTGATCACAAGATAATATCACTAAGCAAGTATATTAATTTGCTAAGCAAGTAGCCCACAAGAATCAAATAGCTAGAATTTCACAAGAATAAAGACAAGCAAACCACAATTGATGCGCAAGAGAATTTTTCCCGTGGTCTCGGAGACTTGCCGGTCTCCCCTACTCCACGTTGAGGTAGCTTGAATTCCTTCAAGCCGGCTCCACTCGCTTGAGCCTTCCCCGATCACTAGTGATAGCTCTTCCCCGCTTCGGGTAGGCGAGCTTCGTGCCTTCACAACCGCCCGGGTCTTCACACAACCTCCTTTGTGAAGATCACCGGAGCCTCACGCCTCCAAGCCGTCTAGGAGGCGGCAACCTCCAAGAGTAACAAACTTGACGCGGGCTTGAATCTCAAGAGTGCTATCAATATGGCTCACTAATGCAATGCACTCAATTTTAGCTCTCCAACACTAAGGAATCACAAATTCAATGCACAAGAGAGTGGAGAGTGTTTCTAGGGCTCAAGAGTATTCAATGGAGTCACCAACCAGTGCCCTAGACAAAGTGAGGGGTATTTATAACCCCCACCCACTCAAACTAGCCGTTTTATACTTTTTCTGCCAAATTTACGCCATGGCCGGTACTACCGCCCTCTAAGGGCCGGTAGTACCGCTCCTGGGCTGTAACGGCTATAACGGGCATTTAATGCGCTGACACGTAGCCGTTAAATGATTTTATATGTGGCCAGATTATCTGCCCAAGGGTCCTAGAGTACCGCACCAAATTAACGAAAAACAACTTCACTGGTAAAAAGCTACCGCCAACTATTGTGCGGTAGTATCAAGATTCAGCAGTACTACCGCTATGACCATGATAGTGCTTACCGAAGAAATCGAAAACACACCCCATGGAATATTGCTACCGCTAATGTGGTGCGGTAGAGTCAAGACTTACGTGACTACCGCCGAACAAGCGATGAGTGCCGACCTCAATTTTTTCAAAGATTTTGATTTTTCCATTTAAATGCATGATTTCACGGATGAACTAATGAGCCATATTAGAATGCACTTTCAAAATTCAAAGACCCATATCAAGTCCCCCTTGATAGTACGGCTACTATCCTAACAACCCGATCTTTTTCCCAACTCCGAGATCGGTGAAAATACTAGAAAATACTTCTAAGATTGATACCTTCACTTCTTCACTTCTTTTACGCTGCATTCTTCCATTTAGCACTTGAAGCCATCCAACATCTTCTCGAGGAATACAATTATCCTTTTCGACTAACTTGCACAAACATCGTTAGTCCTTTTAGCATGATTGTCATTAATTATCAAAACCAACACCTCATGGGGGCCTAGATGCTTTCAATCTCCCCCTTTTTGGTAATTGATGACAATCCTCATAATCGAATTGAAGTGAGTTGATATTTAGTGTGAGTTACCAATAAAAAAATTAATTTCTCACACCATGGAATTCTTATTTAGCAATATTTTGTCTTTGGAGGACAAAAATATGTTTGAATGAAAATATTGCTAAATGAGAATAGCTCCCCCTACAAATGTGCCATGGATGGCAATGAAGATGATATAATTGGAATGAGTTAACATGACATAATGCACAACTTCATAAGAGAAGATAATTTATATTTAAGCGCAAAAGAACCATAAAACGAGTTCAAGACCGAAATCATAAAAAAACATTAAGACGACATAGGCATCCATAAGGAGTTCAAGACGACACAGCCACAATTTACAATTTAAGCAGGAATTTAAAGCAGGATTATTACAATAAGAAAGATAAGCAAGGCTTCGAAGGCTTCAATTCATACTTCTCCCCCTTTGTCATCAAGGACCAAAAGAGGATCGCCAGGAACCGTCTACTCCTCAAAGATCTGTGGAGTAGAGCCGTGTGGCGGATGAGGAGACCAAGGATCCCAGCTGGATGATGGAGGAGGAACATGGGAAGGAGGAATACTGCCGCTATCCGGACAACGACGCTGATACGACTGATGGTAGGAACGATAGTGATCAAAGGAGGTGCTAGTTTAACCCAGACGCTCTCGGACATCCTCAACCATTTCGCGATTCGATATTGAAGCTCCATAACAAGTGCAAACTGCCTTGCATGTAAGATTCTTGTCGCAAATCCAAACCATCATGTCGAAAGCGGAGGGTCTCAAGGTCGGCAAGATAGGCATCGAACGCAGGCGGCTTGAGCGGCTTGAGCTTGGGCTTGGGCTGCTTGCTCGGCTTGAGCTCTTGCTTGAGCGGCTTGCTCGGCGATGTGATGTAGGACTTGAGGAGGAGCAACACGAGGCTTGTGCGGCTTATGAGGAGTAGGGTGGCACCATTATACTCGGCGACTCTCCGGATGAGCGCCATGATGTACTGAGCAAAATAGATGGTCTTCCTCTATCCCTAGCCGATTGAGACATCTCCCTTATTAGAAGTCCACCACATCAAACTTCTCCTCGCCATGACCTTTGCAATGACATTCCAAGCATGACCTCTTACGGCATCGAAATTTCCACTCTTCGGATGAATAGTGACACGAATGATCTTGTTCACCATGCTTGGTTGGAGTTGCAGACCGGCTGAGTTCCCAA
This sequence comes from Guadua angustifolia, assembly GCA_036346375.1. Lineage (NCBI taxonomy): Eukaryota > Viridiplantae > Streptophyta > Magnoliopsida > Poales > Poaceae > Guadua > Guadua angustifolia. The sequence continues at coordinate 59,354,044 of CM070510.1, forward strand.
TTCTGAAGTTATGAGACTGGTCATAGAAAACTGCCGCCTGATCCAAAGACAGAGGAGGTTCGTCATGGATTTTTGGGTACCGGCTATGGAAAATTCCTAGTGCATGCTCAAAGTCACCCTTGGAAGCAGTGTATTTAGTGGTGTCAGCCATCCAGGTGATTTGCTCGAGGTTTTCAGACACATAAAGCGTCGCATAGAATTGCTTGATGACCTTTTCATTATAATCAACCCTTGTACCGAGGAAGTTATACAGACCAGCTCCACCAAACAGTTCCGGTATGCCAGCAAACTCAGGCTGCTCACGGATGACAAGCTTAATCGACCAGCGTTGGTTTGCAAAATCCTTCTCGGATATATTTGCTCAAACACCCTTTGCTGAAATAAGGAATGGAACTTTGGATTTGGGGCGAGCGAGGTTGGAGATCTTGATTCGACTTGCGAGCATAATAATCATCGCCTTTGATTTGAGATGGATCATTTCTTCCAATGGCGGCACCACTTCTTCTTCCTCGAGCTCTCCTCACTGTCACTCTCGGCCTCATCAAGTTGCCAAGAATTTGAGGTGATTGAGCGGGGACTTTCCTCTTCTTAGCCTGGGAAGGCTCAGCAGGACCCTTCCCTTTTGCCCTTGTGGTCCTCATGGCGATAGCAAACGAGTTGTCGCTGTCTCCGCCTGCCCGAGTCCGGGTGGGAACGCCACGACCCGTTGTCTTCTTCGTACCCTTGCCCTCCGGAAGGACCAGCCCCAGCAACCTTGGTGCGAGGCATGGTCTAAAGAAGAGTTCAAGGAATTTTAGATATGAGAAATGAATATGAATTGAATTTGACAAGAGGAAATGAAATGAGTGAAAGTCGCAGAGAAACATTGCTTCAAAATCCTCAAAACCCGGTGCTTCATCACATTCGTGCCTAAGACTACCGCTCATTGGAGGCGGTAGTACAAGAATCTTGATACTACCGCTCCCAAGGGTTTGAGTGCGCCTCGAAAGCAACCGAGATGGAATTTGGGCAAAATTTCAAGCAATGTCTAGACATTAATGATTTAAACCAGATTAGGGTCTAGGAATATTAAGGACTTTTATTTTACACCTAATCCACGAGTTCTTGCCACATTACAAGATTACACATTGAAATTCCATTTAAACCCTAGGTTGCTCCAAATGAGATGAATCCAAAGAGAATAAAGGAGATGAAAGATACCTTTCAGAGGAGGACACAAGGATCAACTTTGATGGACGAATCCCCACAAATCTTCAAGATTTCGGAGGGGATGAGATTTAGGGTTTGAGAGGGAGAGAGATGAGAGCCACACGGGAATGGAAAAGGAGGAGGTTTCGGGTGAGAAGAAAAGAAGAAGAGAGAGAAGGGAGAGAACCTGGCGAAATTTGAGGTGGCCCTACAAATTTATTGAGCGAAAGCAGTACTACCGCTCCTCCGACCCCTAGAGGTCAAGATTTATGTACTACCGCTGTCAAGCGGCCTTAGTCTTGGAAAGGTTGAAATGGCAGGAATTTGAGCGAATTTGATTGCGAAGATTTCTCATGAGATGATGTATCAAGAGATTGAATATAAATAGGAGCAAATCAATCAAGATAGGCACAAAGTAAAAACTTTAAACACATCCAAATGAGAAATAATGAATTGACTTGTTCGAGTTGAAATACCACAAAAGAAACTAGCAATATGGCCATTCTAGCTCTTTGGGCAAAACTCAAGATGTGCCTTTATTAGATCAATATAGATCAAGATTTTTGAATTTTATTAAGCTTTTGAAAAGCAAAAGTTTTGTTTCATTATAAACATAGAGAAGGTAATAATTATGATATAAGTTCAAAAGATAAGGTTTATGTTATAATAAGTTTTAAATGAAGATTTGTGAATCCTTTGTATTTTGTAAATCCAAAATGGATTATTTCCAAGTAGTTTTGACTTATAAAGTCTAGTTTTAAGTTTTTAAGATATTTATAGCACAAACTTCAATTTTCCACATTTTAGGGGATGTGATATATACATAAATTGCATATTACTCCCCTTGATGTGAGACTCATCTAAAGAACATATACCAAATAAAGACCAATTTAAGCAACCAGGAATTTTACTTAAGCCACATTAGAGATATCAATGACATTTAATTCATTCCTCAATTTACAAAATCTAGTCTCATCTAGGGTTTAGTGAGTATATCCGCTAATTGATTTTCGTTCGATGTGACTAATCTCAATATCCCTTTACATACATGATCTCTCAAGAAATGATGACGGATATCAATGTGTTTTGTTCTTAAGTGTTGGGACGGGTTATTGGCTATTTTAACCGCTTTCATTATCACATAAGAGAGGCACCTTCTTAAAATTAATTCCATAATCCATTAGAGTTTGCCTCATCCATAACAATTGAGCGCAACAACTATCGACGGATATATATTCGGCTTGGCGGTGGATAAAGCTACGGAGTTTTGTTTCTTGGAGAACCATGAAACTAGGGATCTACCTAGCAATTGACAACTCCGGAGGTGCTTTTTCTATCCACTTTACAACCCGCATAATCCGAATCCGAATATCCAATTAAATCAAATTTTGCACCTTTAGGATACCATAACCCTATATTTGAGGAATGTTTCAAATACCTTAGAATTCTCTTTACTGACCACTAAATGACATTCCTTTGGAGAAGCTTGAAAACGAGCACACATGCAAACACTAAACATAATATCGGGCCTAGATGCGGTAAGATAAAGCAAACTACCAATCATAGATCTATAAAGCTTTAAGTCTACGGTTTACCTCCTCGCTTAAGTCGAGATGCCCGCTTGACGCCATTGGAGTCTTGATCGCTTGGCGTCCTCCAAGCCAAATCTTTTAAGAAGATCCTTCGTACTTGATTTGGCTTCTTAACGTCCCATTTTTGAGTTGCTTGATTTGAAGTCCAAGGAAGAAGCTCAATTCTCCGATCATTGACATTTCAAACTCCCTAGACATCATATCACCAAATTCTTTGCAAAAATCTTCGTTAGTAGAACCGAAAATGATATCGTCAACATAAATTTGACATACAAAGAATTCATCATCAATTATTTTTGTAAAGAGCGTTGTATCAACCTTCCCAATTTTGAAACCCTTTGAGAGTAGAAAATCTCTAAGTCGCTCATACCACGCTCTAGGAGCTTGTTTGAGTCCGTATAGCGCCTTAGATAGTTTATACACATGATTAGGATATTTGGAATTTTCAAAACCGGGAGGTTGTTCTACAAATACCAATTCGGATATTTGTCCATTTAAGAATGCACTCTTTACGTCCATTTGAAATAATTTGATGTCAAAACTTGATGCAAATGCGAGCAAGATTCTAATGGCTTCTAACCTAGCTACGGGTGCAAAAGTTTCACCGAAATCTAATCCTTCAACTTGAGTGAAACCTTGCGCCACTAATCTAGCTTTGTTTCTTACTACAATTCCATTCTCATCTTGTTTATTTCGAAAAACCCATTTTGTGCCAATTACATTATGTTCTTTAGGTCTTTCAACTAAAGTCCAAACATCATTTCGGGCAAAGTTATTTAATTCTTCATGCATAGCATTTACCCAATCCGGATCAACTAATGCTTCATCTACATGAGTAGGTTCAATTGAAGATACAAAAGAATAATGCTCACAAAACGAAGCAACACGGGATCGAGTTTGAACGCCCTTACTCACGTCACCCAATATTTGATCTATTGGATGATCTTTGGAGAGGCCATGGTGAATCCTTTGAGGTAGTGGTTGAACTTGTTGCTCGTTATTCTTGTCATCCTCATCTATTTCTTGAATTCGACTCGGAGTTGCGGAGGTTGACGGCTCGACTTGAATAGATGAAGGTTGATCTTGCTTATCCACTTCCGGCTTCACGTCTCCAATTGTCATATTCTTCATTGCTTCTCTTAGGCCTTCCTCACCTACATCATCCAAATTTTCTTGCTCTTCTTGAGAGCCGTTAGTTTCATCAAATTCAACATCACACGTTTCCTCTACAAATCCTTTGTTTTTATTAAAAACTCGATAAGCTTTGCTATTAGAAGAATATCCTAACAAGAACCCTTCATCACAACGACTTTGAAATTTGGAAAGCCGAACACCCTTTTTCAAGATATAGCATTTGCAACCGAATACTCGAAAATAAGAAATGTTCGGCCTTCTTCCAACAAGAAGCTCATAAGAGGTCTTTTTCAAGAGTCGATGCAAATAGAGTCTATTTGTAGCATGGCAAGCGGTATTAATGGCTTCCGCCCAAAAACTATCGGACGTACCATATTCATCTAACATCGTTCTTACCATTTCAATTAATGTACGATTTTTCCGTTCCACAACTCCATTTTGCTCCGAGTGTAGGTTGCGGAAAGTTCGTGCTTTATTCCAATTTCATCACAATAATCTTCAATTCTTGTGTTTTTAAATTCGGAGCCATTATCACTACGGATTTTCTTTATTATAAAGTCAAATTCATTTTGAGCTCTTTTTGCAAACCTTTTGAATATATTGGAGGTTTCGGATTTGTCATCTAGAAAGAATACCCACGTATATCTAGAGTAATCGTCAACGATGACTAAACAATAAGAATTACCCCCAATGCTTTTATAAGTTGTCGGACCAAACAAATCCATATGTAAGAGCTCTAATGGTCTAGAGGTGGACATGATACTTTTTGAGGGATGAGAACTAGCGACTTGTTTACCGGCTTGACAAGCACTACAAAGTCGATTTTTCTCAAACTTCACATCTTTCAAGCCCACAACTAAATCATTTTTAAATAACTTTTTAAGTTGAATCATTCCAACATGAGCTAGTCTTCTATGCCATAACCATCATAAGGAAGTTTTAGCCATTAAGCAAGTTTGAAGATATGAATCATTTGAAGTGAAATCAACTAAATACAAATTTCTAAATCTAAATCCTTTAAACACTAGTGAATTATCATTTTCTTTTGTAATAACAACATCATTTTTAGAGAATGTGCAAATAAGATCAAGATCACAAATTTGAGCGACGGATAGCAAATTGAAATTTAATGTTTCAACTAAGGAGACATTTGAAATGGAGAGGTCATTTGAATGGCAATTTTACCTAAGCCTAATACCTTTCCTTTGCTATTATCCCCAAATGTGATCTTGTCATTTTGTCCATTTTCCGAATCAAAGGTAGTGAACATCTTAGGTCACGGTCATGTGTTGGGTGCACCCACTATCCAACACCCAATGCCGCCCACCGGTTTTGTAGTTCACCTACAAAAGAGAATCAAACCTTTTAGGTACCCAAATTTGTTTGGGTCCTTGGAGGTTAGTGACCAAGGTTTTGGGAACCCAAATGGCTTTCTTTCTTTGGCCAAATATCGGGTCCCAACAAACTTAGCAAAAATTTACCATTTCTATCCTTTTAAGTACATAACATGAATCATGAATGTTATCCTTAGACGATTTACTCAAAGTACAGTTACTCGCTAGATGTCCTACTTCATGGCATTTATAACAAAATTTACCATTTGATTTCACAAAGCGCGGAGCTTTGTTACTTATTTTCTTATTCTTTTTAGGGATATATCCTAGGCCTTCTTTATTATAGGAGCATCTTTGACTACCTAAAATCTTATTTAAGGTGTCATTACCCTTAAAGCATCTATCTAAACTTTGACTTAATTTGTTCACTTGCTTCTTAAGTTCATCATTCTCAACAATTAAATTTTCATGACATGAACTAGTACTAGAATATGATAAATTAACTAAATCACAACATGAAGTAGATATGCTTGATTTTTCTACATGAGATGAGGTATTTGCTAGTCTAGGCAAGTCATTTATAATATCACACTCGATACCAATATCATTTGTTAATTTTGAATTATTCTTGACAAGTAGAGTTTCATGATCTTCCTTTAGCTCATCATATGAATTTTTGAGAGTTAGGAATTCTTTCTTTAGAACCTTAAATTTTGATTTTTCTTTGCCAAGATATTCATTTAATTCTTCTAGCATGTCCATTAGCTCATCATATGATGGTTCATCATTTTCGTTAGAGTTTACCTTAGTTTCTCCTCTAGCCATGAGGCATAAAGGAGTGACGAAGGCACGAGGCCTCCTCGATGGCAACACCGCAAAACCCTTCTTCTTTGATTTGCTTGCCGTCTTCAGACGAATCGAATCCGAGTATTCCTCCTCGAATCCCACTCACCAATATGGGCTTCACCCTTGCCGTCCTTTTGGAATTTCTTGAATAGCTTCTTCTTGCCTTGAAAGAATTTCTTCTTCTTGGGTGATTTGTCCTTGTCATCCTTCTTCTTAGGGCAATGCGAGGCTATGTGTCCCTTTTCATCACATTCATAACATCGAATATTAGCATATCGGTTAGTATTAGAATTTTGTCCTTTCTTATACCTTTGTGGACCGTTAAAGCTCGATCGCCTTCGCATAAATTTCTTCATCCTTCTTACGAGAAGTGCCATTTCCTCCTCGGTATCCTCATCGTCGGAGTCCTCATCACTTGACTCCGCTTTTGCCTTGAAGGCGATGTTCTTTTTCTTGGAAGAGCTTTGTTCCAACAATTCTTCCTTGTCTTTCTTGTAGAGCTCGTTGGTGATGAGATTGCCGAGAAGACCGGTTGGCGTCATCCTTGGCAATTCCGGTGAGTTGAGAAATAATGTAACCAATGTTTCATATTTCTCCGGAAGAGCTCTAAGCATTTTCCTGACAATATCAACATCACTCAAGGTTGTACCAAGACCCTTGAGCTCATTAACAATGTTATTTAATCGAGAATACATTTCATTTATACTTTCATGAGGCAACATGATAAAACTTTCATACTTTACCCTAAGCATATGCAATTTAGCTTCCTTAACCGTGGATGTCCCTTCATGAATTTCCGATAATGTATTCCAAATTTCATGTGCGGTTTCTAAATTACTAACACGATTAAATTCATCCGCATTTAAGGCACCAAAGATAGCATTCATAGCTTGAGCATTTAAATGAATAAATCTTTCATTTTGTTCCTCATTTAAAGTGGCACCGGTGGTCACAACATAACCCTCATTGACAATTCTCCATATATTTAGACTCATAGCCTTAAGGTAAACCGTCATACGAATTTTCCAATACGAATAATTTGTACCATCAAAGAAAGGAGCTTTTCCAATTGACATACCCTCGTTGGCCATCCTTGCTCTCTAGGCGGTAAAGCCAAAATAGAGAGACCAAGCTCTGATACCACTTGTAAGATCGAGGATGAGCCTAGAGGGGGGGTGAATAGGCTTTTCTAAAAATTCTATCACTAAATTCAAGTTTAATGATTACTACGAACAAGTGATAGTTTTGCCTAATTTAATTCTTAACAATTCTAGTGATCACAAGATAATATCACTAAGCAAGTATATTAATTTGCTAAGCAAGTAGCCCACAAGAATCAAATAGCTAGAATTTCACAAGAATAAAGACAAGCAAACCACAATTGATGCGCAAGAGAATTTTTCCCGTGGTCTCGGAGACTTGTCTGGTCTCCCCTACTCCATGTTGAGGTAGCTTGAATTCCTTCAAGCCGGCTCCACTCGCTTGAGCCTTCCCGATCACTAGTGATAGCTCTTCCCGCCTCGGGTAGGCGAGCCAGTGCCTTCACAACCGCCTGGGTCTTCACACAACCTCCTTTGTGAAGATCACCGAGCCTCACGCCTCAAGCCGCCTAGGAGGCGGCAACCTCAAGAGTAACAAACTTGACGGGCTTGAATCTCAAGAGTGCTATCAATATGGCTCACTAATGCAATGCACTCAATTTTAGCTCTCCAACACTAAGGAATCACAAATTCAATGCACAAGAGAGTGGAGAGTGTTTCTAGGGCTCAAGAGTATTCAATGGAGTCACCAACCAGCCCTAGCACGGTGAGGGGTATTTATAACCCCACCCACTCAAACTAGCCGTTTTATACTTTTTTCGCCAAATTACGCCATGGTTTCAGACTACACGCCCTCTAAGGGCAGTAGTACCGCCTCGGGTCAGAACGGCTATAACGGCATTTAATGCGCTAACACGTAGTCGTTAAATGATTTTTATATGTGGCCAGTACTACACTTCAAGGGTCCCAGAGTACCGCACCAATTTAACCGGAAAAACAACTTCATCGGTAAAAGCTACCGCCAACTATTGTGCGGTAGTATCAAGATTCAGCAGTATTACCGCTATGACCATCTTGATAGTGCCTACCGAAGAAATCGAAAACACACCCCATCGAATATTGCTATCATTAATCGTAGTGCGGTAGTACCGACTTGCGGTACTACCACCGAACCAAGCGGTAGTGCCGCCTCGAATTTTTTCAAGCATTTTGATTTTTCCATTTAAATGCATGATTTCACGGATGAACTAATGAGCCATATTAGAATGCACTTTCAAAATTCAAAGACCCATATCAAGTCCCCTTGATAGTACGGCTACTATCCTAACAACCCGATCTTTTCCCAACTCCGAGATCGGTGAAAATACTAGAAAATACTTCTAAGATTGATACCTTCACTTCTTCACTTCTTTTACGCTGCACTCTTCCATTTAGCACTTGAAGCCATCCAACATCTTTCGAGGAATACAATTATCCTGTTTTCGACTAACTTGCACAAACATCGTTAGTCCTTTTAGCATGATTGTCATTAATTATCAAAACCAACACCTCATGGGGGCCTAGATGCTTTCATCAACCCCTCTTAATAGTATAGCACCAAACTAGCAACCCGATCTCCCATCTAAACATCGAGACCGGTAAAAGACTAGGAACACATTCTTAGTCCTAACTAGTTATATTTTTGCCTCTATCACATCCACTTGGAGTTTTTATGATTTTTATTATCTTCTCTTCAAGCCAGGTCCTTTCTTCTTATTCATCAACATATGATGAACCTTCTCTAGCTTCACTTCGAGATTTACCCTTAAAGCTCATCAATATATGATGACTTTTTTTTCCGATTCTTCATTTTCTTACACTCAATCTACTTCATAACTTATGGAAGATTATTAGTCTAACGAATACGGTTGCCTAAATCATCAATTGCACTCCATTAACACATAATGGATGCCCTCACAATCAATTGAGCACAACCCTAATTAATTTGAATAATTTAAAGGTGTCTTGAGTACTTTGATGTACCTAATGCTTTATTATACCCAAGAACTTTCCGCTTGTCCTTAACCAACGAATAAACACCATCAACACATGATGAAGCGTTCTTTGATTGATTGAAAGACAACCGAACTCAATTTAAATTTTATTTAAATTGATATGAGTATATGTTAACTACACAAGTTTCATATGCTTATTTTAATGATTACTAAGTAATGATCCAAATAATGTTGGAGTGGTAGAAAGGGATTAATACTCTTAATACCATCAATAATGGAATAAACTCCATTAAATATGTGCATACAAACAATTGAATTTGGAATCAATATGCACATAATCAATCTTAGATAGTATTTGAGTTTATCCTATATTAACATGAATATACTACAAATACATAAGTTAAATATATTCAAGGGGTTGTTTCAAAGTAATAATCCTTGATATAGAGAGATAAATTAGATCAATACTTTGAAACTTTAAGATTAAGCATGAATTCCCTCTAAATATGTGCATTCATATATATATGGAGTCAGAAACAAAATGCACATATTAAGGTTAAAACAATAGCGGAGTTCACCCTTTATCTTGAATATAAGGAATGTATCTAGAAATAATAAAGTTGTATTAGATACATATCTTTTAGATTTCCATTTGTCTTTTTCATGAGACTTTAATAGTTTCATCTTTTCATCCAAAATAGACTAATAAGAGTTAATCTCAACAAAAGAGTTAGTCTCATAAAAGGATTTGTCATTAATTAATAATTGAGACTAATAAAAATTATAATTATCAAAAGAGTTAGTCTCAATGTTAGATTTGTCATTAACACCAAAATCAAATTAATGTAGCTTGAACTTTCAACAGCAGGCACTATTTCTTCAATTGCGATAGAAATCCTACGTGGACGCTAGGTAAGCATTTCACCATTTGAAATGGCAACATAGGCTCTATCACCATTTTAAATGGCTATAGAGGCCTATTTTTGTTATTTTTTTGGCATATTAATTATGTAAGTCGAATAAAAAGATATTATTTAAAAATTCTTCTTTCACTTGATGTAGTGTTGTCTCGTGAAATATAACACACTTTGAACTATAATGCATAGTTGGAATACAAAACAACACTGAAGAATGACGAGCTTTGGAAAAGAACATGACAAGTATAACCAGGATGTAACATCCTATTTTTTAACATTTTGAAAGTTTTCAAAGCAAAAGAAACCATTTGGGTTTTTCTGGAATTAATTAATGCTTAATTGGAATTTTCAAATTTAAATGATTTAATTTGAGTAATCTAAATATCAATTAAAAAAACAAAGTGTTGTATAGTTTTAGTTGGGTCCCTTGTGCTGTAAGGAATTATTTTGTATTTTCTTGGAATTTTTTGGAGTTTATTTGCTATTTATTTGAATTTTTAGCCATTTCTTAAATTTAAAAATTGTTTCCAAAGTCCTAAATTCCTGAGGCCGATTCTTTGGCCAACCTATTTTCTTTCTCAGGCTGTTGGCCTACCATCCCTTCTCCGCGGCCCACCTCCTCCCACTCCTTCTCAAGACACAGCGATCGCCCAACCATCCCTACCAGCCCAAAGCAAGATATCACTGAACCTATTACCTTGGGCATGGAATGTTCAATTGCCAAGGCTAAATGTCAGAGAACAACTAGATTACCAATGACCCAACCGGATTTGACTCCACTCAGTCTATGGCGGATTATTTGATGGAAGTTGCCTACTATATTCTCTTTAAGGCAACATGAATGAAAGCCAGATTGACAGAGACACATGAATATAGGACTACTAGTTTGCTCGGAGCAACCAAGATTATTTTGTTATATTTAGAACCTCAATTTACCTTTCATTCTATCAAAGCATGCATGGATCCATGAAGATTCCATGAACATCATAATGGTCTATCACCCCCGGACTATTAGGCAGGCTAAAAGAATTAATTAGACCCTGCTAGCAGATACATTAAGAGCATGTGCTCTAAATCAAGGTACTAGTTGTAACAAGTGGCCACCAAATGCAAAGTTCTTGTACTACAAAAACCATTAGCTTACAGATGTCATGAGTTGAAGCTCTCTATGATGGCCTCGCAAAGCACCACTAAATTGGGAACAATATAAATACCACTTTATGTTTGGACCTGTCATTTTCAAGAAGTTGGGAAGAAGTGTCAACGATCAGAGGAACATTTAAAGACATCTCAGTCAAGTCAGAAGAGCTATGCGGACAATCACCAAAGGTATCAGCAGATTCCAAACCAAAGGAATGGTTGCCCAAGATGTGTTGGACCATTCTAGTTTCTATGACAGCCAGAGAAGATGTAGCTTGTCAATTGGATTTGTCAAGACAATGGCAGGAGTGCCTAATGTCTTCCACATCTCTTAGCTCGTGAAGTGTCTTCGAATGCCAACCAAGTAGGTTCCATTGGAGGGCACAGAGTTGCAAGACTTTCAAGGAGCAGCTGTCAAGGTTTTGGAAGCCGCAAAGCGTCTAGCAAGATTTAAGACTCCCACTTTTGCAAGTTCCAATGGAACAAGCTGCTTTGAGGATAGATCTGCCAAAGAGTGTGTTGAAGTCTTGAGAGCTGAGTTCCCTATTCTATTCCCTAGATAGCTTGAATCTTGGGGTTAAGATTCTGTTTAAGGTAGGAGTGTAAATGGGACGGGTAATCAATTCGCATTCTGCATTCGGATGCAAAATTACCCTAATGGAAAACTATTTTACACTACCCGCTTGGTACGGTACGGTACGGGTAGTACCCGGTAGGTTAGGTTCGGTTCGGGTAGGGTACGGATCGGCAATACCGCTGTAGCACGGTACCTGGATAATTTCTAATTCGGTGCCGTGGTACTACTAATTCTCAAATTTTAACGAACTTGCATTGACCAAAAATAGATCAATAAAATTTTTTGAAGGTTCCTGACACATCAGGTATGTTCTCATTAAATTTTCTGATGATTATCAAATCTGAGAAATTTTTAAAAATTCAAACATTGCTACTATCCTGATAAAACGTTGACCGGCAAGTTTGAACTGAATGAAAATTAGAACAAACGAGGTTATAAAATTTTGAAATTTTTTGTGGATAGTCCTGACATATCTATAATATTGTCATAAAATTTTCAGATGATGATCAAATGTCATGAAGTTTTAAAAATTTGAACAGTACTACTGTCCTGTTAAAAGGCTTATCGGCAAATTTGAACGAAATGAAAAATTATCCAAACTATGTTATAAAATTTTAAAATTTTATATAATGATACTGATGAAATTATTAATCTCTTATAAAAATTTGAGATCATGATCACACTCAAGAAAATTTATAAAATTCTGACAAGGTAAATGTCTCAATTATTTTCTACTTGCTATCAACCTAAACAAGAGGAGCACATGACCTGGTTTCCTAGACTACAGATGCTTGTGATTTCACGTTGTTCAAAACTATTGTCATTACCTCCTATTCCTTTGGGATTGACCCAAGTTCCTCTCCTCCAATTCAACTATGTGTTGAACTATGTATGTGAATTTCACTTTATGTATTGGACTTTGTATTATGTGATGTACTAGCGTGATAGTTGGATTGTTTTCATCGCATGTTTCGATTCTAGGTATTTCTGCACTACCCGATGAAGTACCCAGTATATCAGATTATACCCGTCCGCACACTACCCGAACCCGATTTCTACCCGTCCATAGAAAATGCTACCCATTACCTGACCCTACCCGATTTATTACCTGTGTCTGCACTGCACACGGAGAAAAAATATTAGGTAGGGTATGGGATGACCTACTACCCGCCCGAACCCGACCCGTTTACACCCCTAGTTTAAGGGGGTAGGCTTGTAACACCCTAATTTTCATGCCTTTTGAAAGTTTTCAAAATAAAAGGAACCATTTGCATTTTTCTTGAATTAATTGAATCTTAATTGGAATTTTCCAAATTAAAATGATTAAATTTGACTAATCTAAACATCAATTAAAATAAACCTAGTGTTGTCTAGTTTTAGTTGGGTTTCTTATGCTATAAGAAATTTTTCCTTATCTTCTTGGAATTTTTGAGTTCATTTACTATTTCTTTGAATTTTCAAGCTTTTCCAAATTTGGGAATCCTTTCCAAATCCTAAAATCTCGCAGGCCTATTCTTTGGCCAGCCTATTTTCTTTCTTGAGCTGCTGGACTGCCAGCCCCCTAACCCGCGGCCCACCTTGTCCCACTCCTTGGCCAGCCCATGTTAACCTATATTTGCGAAAGTATTTTGTTTCGTACAAATTGCATACTACTTCTATACTAATGTTATTTGCCAGGAGTATTTAAATACCTACTTGTCATTATACCACTTTGATTATTGAATGCCATGTATACATTATCACCCTAGGTTAGGTTATTAATAGTTGAACATAATTGTACTACCAACAATGTGCTACCATAAATATGCTTAGACATGCTTAGTTTTATGATGGGCTCATATCAAATGGTGAATTATGATAAATCTTGACTTAATGAGATACGGAATTGTGGTGGGTAGCCACTGTTGTAAAATTTGTTGTGCCATAGCAGGGTATGCCATTGGTCTTGGTTATAAAAAATTGTTTTCACTTGGGCAAGTGATTATGTAGTAAAGGGGTGTGGTTAGCATATTTGTGACGTGGATATCTCGCCTAAGGCTATTTAAAGACTTAATCTTGTGCGCCATTGAATTAGGCCTACTTATGGAACCACATGTCTGGTCTAGGACAAACTTGGCTAAATAATTTGTTGTATACCTGTGCTCCTGTATGGTTGAATTGGAGGGTTACTCGACTTGATGAGACACCGGTGTACGGTGATGATTGGAGGGTTAGTCTATTCTCTCTCACAATGGTGAGCCTCTTATTAAAGATGTGGGACGTGTGTTAGGGTAGACGGCTAGGTCATGTCTCAGATTGAGAGGATAAACTCACTAGACAGGATGGTGCTAATGTGCAATAGCGTAAATGTCTTGTTGTGATCTTCTTAGCTGCACTCTATCATGTTGAGTGTGAATGAGTATTATAGGTTGATCATATATTGTAGATAAAGCATAGTTATCAACACCATACTGATATCATCGGTATGGCCAATATGCACCATTGTAGCCCCTAAACCAGTGCAAAGTAGCCCCATGTACCATATTGGCCTCAATATTGATCATACTCGCTCGATACCAATCATACTGGCTCGATACCGACTATATTGACTTTGATACCGGTCAATACTAGTCATACCGATGAAATTGATAATATGATCTATTGAATTATATGTTATATTGGATAGTAGTACTATGTATTTGGAGTAATATTATAAGTGAAAATTGGTGAACATATAATTAAACATGTATATACTTATAAATATATATTATTATATTAAACCTGAAACGGTACATCAGTATGGACTGGTATAGGAGTGTACCATTTCAAGAGCTAAACCGATATAGCCTCTGGTATGGTATCGACAAGTTTGGGGTAAAGCAGCACAACCTCTGCAGAATGTAAAACTATTCGAATAGTCGCGTCTGTGATTATGGACGTGGCTAGGAATTTTACATGAGATATAGAGTTTTATGAAAATGTTGGATGCATGTTGGAATGGTTGGAAAGTGAACAACGAGCTTATTGGTGATTTTGATGTCTAAAGCTAGTGCTAATGAGTTTAGTGGTTTGATGATGGTTATAGATGATGAAGGGTGAAGTTTTGTCAATCTATTTATGTTGTCTACAATTGAAGTTATCTTAATTTCTTCCACAATCGAGGTGTTCAACCTCTGAGGCTATTAATTGTAAGATTTAGAGATAAGGTCGCTAATCTAATTTATTAATGTTAATTGTCATTTTCATAGTTATACATGTGTGTGTATGATTGATATTTCATCTATATTTTTACAATGTACACTGGTATGACCCTGAATTAGTGCAGCATGCGCGTGAAGTTTCGGATTTGATTGGGTCCCGACATAGGATAACAGAGGCGTATCTAGAAAATTGGAATGAGGGAGGCTAAGACTAAGATATTGAAAGCCTAATAAGCCAACTAGGTTCAAATAAGTTCGCAAACATTTGTTTAACAATCACATATAATGTAAGTGTGTAACAATACAAAGGATAAGAGAATTGAGAGACTGCCAGACTGTTATTGAACTGTTTTATTAGGTCTATTTAAGAGGGGGTACAAGAGATTTGTTGAACCACGGTAGGGCTTCAGTCCACTCACGCTCCGGCTACAGCATTGCCTCCTTTCGTTTGCTACTACCGGTGGTAGTACTCACCGCGATCACTGTAACATGATGTGATCTCGACCGTGCAGTCACAGTCTGCCTGCCTTTACTCGAGGACGGCCTATGGATTTGAGGTGTCGACGGCCGCTGCATGCGCTCCGGCCACCACCGCCGCCAGGCTTCCCGCCGCCCGCGTGGACTTGTCGTCCTGTCGTTCGTGGCCTGGAAAAGCACTGCCAGCCAGCTGGCCTGCACAGATGAGCAACAATGTAGTAGTAAAATCTCGGTTGTTGGTACAGATTATCATGCTGTTCTCAAAAGCATGTAAGTTCGATCTTCTCGTAAGCTGTCGTAACTGTGAGGCGTCATCGAAGTCTCGCTTTG
This sequence comes from Guadua angustifolia, assembly GCA_036346375.1. Lineage (NCBI taxonomy): Eukaryota > Viridiplantae > Streptophyta > Magnoliopsida > Poales > Poaceae > Guadua > Guadua angustifolia. The sequence continues at coordinate 59,369,792 of CM070510.1, forward strand.
CTTTCAGAGTGTCAGGGCACATGTATCCTGTTGTTAATTGGTGATGTAACACGAGAAACAGGAACAGGGACACGAGAAAATTATTTATCCACCAAACACATGTACGGCCGTTGCGCGAGTTTGCTCGGACGCGAGAGGGAGCATTTTTTTATCTGACCGTGGGTCCCACGTAGGGCGGGACGGGAACATCGGAGTAACGGATGCAAAGCCATCTACCTGACAGCACGTGGCCTCTTGAGCCGGATCGACGCTATGCACGCCTGGCCTGCAGGCCGGCACTCGGACCGACTCTTTTGGATCGGTCCGAGGCACTGTAAGTACGGTACGGTTAGAAACCCAGTTTAGTACAAAGTGGGTCATGCGGACCGGTACGACACTTTAGCACGGGTTGTGCCAGGCCTGAGAATCAGGCACGATGGGTGGCACAGTCCGGTACGATACTGTAGCACGGGCCGTGTCAGGCCCAATAACCCAGGGCGTGAAAAAGAAGTTTAGTATGAAGATCACAGACCCACAGAGCGTAAGCGTTATGGATGTACCCAACAGAATTAACTCCACTCGGCCACCGTTGACACCTGAGAGAGATGGGTCAGCTCTCTCTCTCACTTGTCTCTCTCAATTTCTCTCTCGCTCATCTGTCTCTCTCAATCTCCATTGCCTCTCTTTCTCACTTTCTCGTTGCCCTCTCTCTCGCTCGTGTTCAGCACATCCCCTCGTTCTAAGAATAAATAAATTTAGTCCTTTTTTCTGTAATATTTGTGTCTACTGTCTTAACTCCATTTATCTTTGGCTTCTTTCTTCTCGTCACAATAGTGCAAATGGGTTTGTCTGGCCGCACAAAGACGAGCAGTACGAAGGGCAAATGGGTCGTCTTGGACTCATAGAAGGAAAGTCAGCCGCTAAGCATGGCACGATGGGTACGATGGGTCATCACGACCTGACATAGTTTAAGCATGAAGCACGATAAACCCGTACAGGACCGACCCGACCTGATACGACGCCCTCCTCTATACATAGGGGTGGAATCGAGTCGAGCCAAGCCAGACTCGGCTCGGCTCGACCGAGCTCGTTAGTTTGCGAGCCGAGCCAGGCTCGGCTTATTGTCTTTGTCGAGCTGAAAACCTGGCTCGGCTCGGGCTCGCGAGCCGCCTAGCATGTGGGCCCGCCTCTAGCTCTACTGCTCTCCTCTGGACTTCTGGAGTCTGCAAGACTGCAAGAATGGAATGGAACTATGGAAATGGAACTATGGAAATGTGTTTTGTTACTTTTGTGTACACTTTGTGTTATGTTACTTATGTCAGACTGAATCACTAAACCATCATACATTCTATATTTCATTGTATGTTCCTTGTTCAATATGACTGTATGAATGCCAAGCCGATTGAATGTCTGTGGGTAGTGGCTAATTTTGTATTAAAATTAAGCCTCATGTAATTTGGATAATTGATTAGTGATTAGTGAAAGTGATTCTGAATGTCTGAATTTTACCGAGCCTAACGAGCCAACGAGCCGCTCGCGAGCCGGTTCAGACTCGACTCATTGTAACACCGAGCCAGACGGTAAGCTCAGACTCGGCTCGTTGATGTATCGAGCCGAGCCAAACCGTACCGAGCCCGAGCCGAAGCCGAGTAGCGAGCTGTTTTTCCACCCTGAGCTGTTTTTCCACCCCTATCCCCTAAGGTGTCGAGATAGAGCTTGGGTCACCCAATGGAGGCCTAAAATCAAAAAGTTTTTAAAAAAATTAGCCTAAGAAGCTGATCCATTAAAGAAATAGACCAACATCAATGACCTAGCGCTGAGGCTTAGGCTGTCTCCGCACCTAAACGGAGTGATGTGACACATGCATATGGTTGTTAGGTCGATAGAGGTGTACTACACCAGCTTCCGTAGCGACGGCGATATCATGGGATGTATATATACGTGGAAAACTATATATATGTCAAAAGGACCACGCAATAGTGGCAGACAAGACTAATCACAGATGGCTTCCCATTCGGCATGCTAAGCCACAGCCATGTGAGGATGAAGCGGTAGCCAGTAACCACTTTGGCCATGGACGACAGCTCCTCACCATGATGATAGCATCCCGACTATAACAGCCAGCTCGGTTGGTACTATGAGCTTTTCTTGCAGGAATAACGTCAGAATCAACCACTGCACAGGACTTAGGATTGGTTAATAGGTATCCTATGCATAAATTGCAGTACAATCACATGAACTAATTACAATCTTCTCAGCATCTAAGGCCAATAAAAGACATACACTGTGTAGCTATAATTTGGAGAAAAAAAACTCATTTTCCGTGCGTCCATTGAAAATTTTTCATTCGGTGCTTATCCAGATTTTGCAAAATGACTGGCTAAATATTCTACACTACAAACTCTCTTATCACAATTATAATCAGTCAGGGGACAAGCAGACAAACCCTACAAAAATGATTTCAACATGATTAAAGAGTCGTCAATATGAACATCCAATAGCAAGTTTTTGTATGTGCTTGCACATGCAGTCGAGGTAGCAAGCATATTCCAAAATAGAGCGTAATGTGCGCTTCATCACACTGATTAGAAGGTTTGGTGCTAATCAGAGTTTACATTATAAGGACATGAGTTAATACATGTAACAATTTCATTTCAATGATATAAAGGCAACTCAATATATGAGCCCGATACTCTATTTCCCCCAAAACATCGATACAACGATACGTGTGTATATTTATAATAAAAATAAAATAATAAAGAAACATACATAAGATATGGCATATCATACTGTTGTGTCAAAAAATATGACGACGGATTAATCGACTCAAATACATGTGAACGCCAGGTTCAAGTCGTGCTAGCCGATTTGATCCTACAATCGGCAATATGGATTGAAAAATTACGCTCAAAGCTAATCTGACATGATAATCGGCAAGAATCTAAACAGATATAAGAAGCCGATCAAATCAAAGGTAATGATAAGTCTAAATAGCTGTTAAGGCTGATTAGATGGTTGATAAATGCGGATTTTTCCAAAAAGGCGATGCGCAATAAGATTGGAGAAAACCAAGCCTAGCGTAATCGGAAAAGATCAACAATCGGCGATGCACAATTTTATTGATCAACAACGAATTACAATAGATCTAAATTACAATGCTACTCCTAGTTGATAGAAAAAAGTAGATGCAAATTATTTGTTTGATTGTATATGGGCACTTTTTCTTATCACCTCTAAACCTCTTATATAGCACTTAGGCTGATCAAATCCTCCTCCGATTCTTGCAAACACATGATTCGTATCGGCTTCAACTTCCAAAAGATAAACTTCTCTCTGAGTCGATATCGGCTAAGACTATCCATGTTTAACCTTATCTTCTTAAATCGGCTACATATGCTAAATCTTGGTGTCAACAATATCATTTAGGTCGATCGTATCCTTAACCGACTTAAGATCCACAATGCGTATCAGCCTCAACTTCTGGGAGATAAAATTACTCTTTGAGCTGATATCGACTAAAACTTTCCATATTGAACTCCATATCGCCTATAATTCTAATTGTCACTTATCTTTTCCCGTTTTAATCGATATCGACCAAAAATATCTAATTTCATCTTTGAACTAACAAATCAGTTATGCCTTTCTAAATTTAGGTGCTAACACATACACAAAATAGACATAAAAGAAACAACAACAAAGAAAATAAGTAAGCAAATAGGCTAAATCATCTTGAAGATCCATCAACCCATATAACAAGCGACTTAGGACGTATAGTCTACCGCTACCTTGAACGCCTCTATAATTGTGCGCTTTTATTCATGCTAGCCGAAGTCATATATCTTGCCTCCTAGTCACTATTGCCCTCACCAGCTTTTGGTTGCCTAATAGTATACCACACTACCACAGTCAAAAGAGAAAAAGAGGACTGGTGAGAGGACTCACCGTGCCTGAGGACTGGCGCCGTCACGCCAGCAGGGAGAGAGGTGCTGCGCGTCTCTATCTCTAGGGGGAGAGGAATGTTGGTGTGAGAGCCCAGGGGAGAGAGGAGCAGGGGCTATGGTGCAGGGAGTGAGAATGAACTGTGAAATAGGAATAAACGATTCTAGCATTTACTTCTAAGTTGGTAGAGGTATTATAGTTGAGAAGTATTGAAGAAGTATCAGGCATGTATCGTGAATTATTTTATTTTTTAAAAAAATAGAAAATTCACCAGATACAGGCAAGATATGTATATGATTGTATCAGATATGGATAAGTATCGGATACAGTATCCGAGTAACGTAGGTAATAGACAGCAACGAGTAACATGATTGACAGGGGTGCTTCTATTCTCTCAGTAATAGTTTGCACAAACTTTAAAACAAATGAGAGGCTGTGATAAAAAAAAAGATGATTATTGCACTAACTATTTTAAAGGAAGGGCATTTTGGTCATTTTTAAACAGTCAATAGCCATCTGTCCACAATTCTTCGGGCCTGTTCGGTAAGACTCTACGTCCTGCTCCTCCTTGATTCTACTCTGACTCCTCCTGATTCTGATCTTTTGAATAATCAAGAGCGGTTTCTGAAAGTGTTCGGCTAGCTGGTTAGCGCTAGATTCTTGAAAGAGAGGATTCTAGAAGAATTGTCCAGTTTGCCCTAATCTAGTAATCTGTAATACATAACTTGTATTTGTAACTTGACCTTTTGTATTTGTGTCAATTATTTGTGATATATAAGAAAATAAAAACCAGAATCATGCAATATGTTAATCATCTAAGTAATTAGCATGGTAATAAAATCCAAAAATTACATAAAAGTCTCATCATAATATATTAGTGATTACAAAAGGCAACAAAATAAGTAATTATATGCTCATTAGGCCATCCTAGACTGACTAATTGCCTTTGCAAGATCATCACGGAATCAACAACCAAATGGACTACAAAATTTCTGGTAAATGTCGGGACAATGAACAAAAGTCAAAATCGTGTTGAAAAAAAAAATCAACAGCCAAATGAAGTACTAAACATTACATGGATATTAGAGGTCCAGCACGGCGAACATTTCCATGGAATTTTGCGCACAACACGGCGGTTACAATCTTTGATCCAGTTTCCTGGTACTTTGGCTCTCCCCTCTTTGACACCAAAAGAGTACAAAATTTGGCAATAAAAAAACCTACCACTAGCCATTACAAGGGCTATGTGTGTAAGAGGGTTGCAATTTGCAAAGTATTCTCCCGGTGGTTATTATACACATCAATAAGAAGAAACATGCATCCATATCCTTTTCCAAAAACAAATGTTACAATGCAGACTGCTGCCATAACTTGAAAGAAATACATGATAGCTATGCTGGACATGTGGATCTAGTCAGGCTCACCTTTGATTGCAAACTGTCTAACATAGCTGGATGAGAGGTAATTAAGGAGATTCAAAAGCTAACTGAGACCATAACCAATACCAGGTACAGAAATCTTACATCTATTCTTGGTTTTACTCCATCCTTCACTATAGACAGCCTCCTTTCAAATGAGTTACCATGCATCCGAAACAATTTATAAGATGACACACATGCTGTTGGCACCTGAAATTCACACAATCCCAAAATCACTCGAACCAATGAGGAAAATGCTTACGGCTGATTTTGCAGACTCCCAAGCGAAGAATCTGGTGAAAAATTGGGGCTCGCTTCCTTCCGTGATGACATAAAGTGGTGTTTCTCGTGATAAATTCTCCATTGGAATGTCAAGTTCTAGAAATTTCTGCCAAGAAAGGAAGTTTTAACAATCCAATGTTAAAAAAAAAGGAATTTGCTTTCTCTGTTATAGCATTCTGCAAAGAAATCATGAGACTATCACGTACCTCTCCAATGCTCAAAGCTTGAGCTCGAATTTTTGTGTCCACATGCTGTCCAACCCATATGAAGACACATGAATGACAGTCCAAAATAAATATGTCCTCCGTCATCAGATCATCTTGAGTGAAATTGGATATTTCTCTAACCTGCAATAGCAGTAGAACAGTATTAATTTTCATCGCACTGATTTATTTTCACAATAATAACATATGAACTTCAAAATTGCTCACCTTAAGCACCCCTTCATTGCCCCATGTATGTTGCAGAAAACATTGATTCAAAAAGAGAACATACAGGTAAGTAAGGTACATATTGAACATAGTTCACACATTGCAACAGAATTCCTGAACAGATGGTAGATAAGAAAATCAAATATTCATGTAATGAGACACCTAGCAGCCTTTCAAAATTCTCATTTACGAGGAACTTACCTCTGGAGAAAATAATCAGTATTTCTTCTACTGCATGACAGGTGAGTAGGTGACATGTACAATGCAGATATTACAATCGAGCACTCCACCAAATGCAATCAATACTCAATGCACTTGGCAATAACTGCAATATTGAATGAGCTGTGTCATTGGCATGAGGTTTTGTGCGATTTTTTTTCACTCCACATCATCAGATTGAGTACAATCAATATCTTGAAGAGTAATCTTGCCAAGAAGTAGATCACTTGCGTGCATGGAGCACAAGGATGCACTTCTTGTTCAGACTCTCATGAACGGCACCAAGTCCTTGGACCCACTTCTTCTCATTCAAAGGATCTACATTTAAGCGATTCTGCAGCAAACGTATTCTGTAAAGCACAGTGTCTGTTTGAGCACAAAATGTGCCAGACACGGATAGGTGGTGTCGTCAACTGCTAATCTGACCAAGATCATTGTCAAGGTTCCATCCACAGGCTTCGGATCAGAGAGGTTCTTATCACCCATCATCTTGATCTCCCACTCTGTTGGGAAGTGCAATTCTGCCACTCCATCATCATTTGTAACCTTCAAATCCTTTGTGTAATGGCTAATTGCTTGCCTCTTGGTGCACTCATGCTTCTCCGCTAATGTCAAGAAGCAGGAGAACCTCAGATGGTAACTGACAACAGTCTTGACCATCTTGAAATTCCGACAACAGCAGAAGAAATCTAGCCACCTCCTCCCAACACCAGCATACCATTTGATGATATCTGCATCATCCAAACAGATAAGTAGCTTGATTGGCCGTGGCCGTCCCATGGAATTTGTAAACCCAGCCAACTTTACTGCCTTCCTTACAAGCTCTATTGGTGCATTGACCCTCATCTTCATCTCTGTCAAGTCCTCGATAGTCCTCTTCTTGTATTGTCTCTCTTCCTCCTCTTTTGCTAGCCTCTCTTCTTCCTCAGCCATGTCATGGCCCCTCACGGGCATCAAGAACTTGTCGAGTGTCTCTTGAAACTTGTCATACGAGTCAACCAATGATGCTGGCAACTGATCTCTCACCCTATTCAATGACAAGAAGTCACCCGATGTTAGCATTCGGTGCCAGTATCTGCAATGCTCCTGAGATTTGAAGTATTCAGCCACTGCATCCTCTGCCCAACCCTTGAATGCCTGCCGAACTTCATCTTCAATATGGAAACCAAACTCGAAGTCATGCCCCCGCCTCACTTTCTTGAACAAGTGATTCAATATCTTCAACCCAAGCTTCTTCCTCCGTGTCTCACGTGCGTTCTTTAGCTCCTGTGCCTTTGCTGCCTTCCTCTTGAGATACTTCTTCCTTGCCCTCTTTGCCTTCTCCGACATGGGCGGGTGCAAGACTGACGGTGGCACAGCTTGGAGCTCCATGCCCAGGAACTCCATCTTCTCTGACATGGCACTGTGGACTGAGCATCCCAACCTGTCCACCTTCACCTCCAAATCCCCCTCCAAGACTGCAAGGATCCTATCCCTGATCTCAATTGTGAGCATTTTCGACCCGGATGTCACAACCAGCATCTCATCAAGGTATCGCACCGCGTACACTCTCACAGGTCTATGCAGAATGCTGTCATCCTTAACTCTGGGATTCTTCTTGTGCACCTCCTCCCGGATTGCCATCACCTCTCTATCCACAGGATCAAAGAATATATTCACCAGCGTGGCCGTGAGCTCTGACTCCTGCGGGAGCCCGCGGCCGAGCTCGCAGCTGCCGAGCTCAAACGCAATGGCATCGGAGACGAACAGCTCGCTCAGAAAGTCAAGGAACCCGGGGTCGTCGACCTTACCGGAGATGGCGTCGAGGAGGCGGCGGACGTGGCGAGGGCCGAAGGGCTGGCGCGGGATGGCCACACGGAAGAACCAAGACGCGCTGGGGATGGATCGGAGGTAGCGAACGGCGGCGTGGCGGGCGCGGTAGGCGAAGGTGGCGGCCCGCGGGGAGAAGACTGCGTCGAGAACTGAGGCGGCGGAGAGCGTGGCGAGGCGGAGTGGGAGGGAGGGGAGGGGGAGTGGGCTGCCCTTGATGCGGGAAGGGAGAAGGAGGTGGAGGTGGGAGGCGGGGAGGGAAGCGCGGTGGAGGCGGGGAGAGGAAGGGGCTGGGGTTGTGGGGAGGCGAGGGAGGGGTGGGAGCGGCGGCGGAGGAGGAGGACGGAGGAGAGGAGGAGGGAGGGGTGGGAGAGGAGCGGGAGGAGGGAGTGAAAGCGGCGGGTGGAGGCGGAGTAGTGGTCGCGGCGAAGGAGAAGCTCGAGCTCCGCGGCGGAGAGAGGCGCAACGGGGGTGGCTGTTGTGGAGAGAGCGCGGGCCATGGGGAGAACAACGCGGCGGCGCGCGCTGGCGAGGCGGGGGAGCATGTGCGCCGCGTGGAGGTGGGAGCGGCGGAGGCGGCTGCGGCGGGGAAACGTATCGTCCCTCTGCCGTAGGGCAAATCTTGCCGTCCGTTGTCATTCGAAGAGGTGCTCGCACGGATCATTAAGTAAACGAACCGGTACGCATCAAGAGCCTCGCTCTCGCGATTGCGTATCCTCTGCTGTTATTCTTCTCTGCGCCGTGGATTGCGATCCTCGCTGTTATTCTTCTTCGCCGTGGCCGTTGTCTCGATCGTTTGATGCGCACGGTTCGTTTACTTAATGATCCGCGGCGAGCACCTCTTCGATTGACAACGGACGGCAAAATTGCCCTCGACCCTCTGCCGTCGCTCACGCTGACGGCAGATTTCGCGCGCATCGTTCGCTTACTTAATGATCCGCGGCGAGCACCTCTTCGATTGACAACGGACGGCAAGATTTGCCCTCGACCCTCGCCGCCGCTCGCGGACGGCAGACGACACGTTGAAGCGCGTCGTCGCCGTAAGTGACCTCGCTGTTCTCGGCCGTTGCCCCAATCCGTCTGGTCCATTTAGCGATCAGCTCACACTCATTCACCTCCAGCCATGCTTCGCCCCACACCCCAAAAAAAAATATCCCTAACCTGCGGAACCCGGGAACCCCATCACGCTCCCCTTCCCGACGTATATATATAAAAGCCTCTTTTCTACTCTCAGGTATAATTACTCTTTGCGTTATATTTCACAACGTCAAGAGTATCTTACGAAACAAAAGATATGTACATATAGTATACAAGTATATAAGTCTATCTATGAGGTATGTACTTTTTTCCAGAGGTGGTATATATATGGATATATTTCTTTTTATGCGCATATATAAAGGTATTTGCAAAATACACTAAAAACTATGGACTTCCTTGCAATTTTTTCATGTGGCTCATATTGGAGTATCTTATAAATAGTGTATGAGTGTACCCAAAGTGATAAATGAGTATTTCAAGTTCGTTTATATGGTATTTCAAAGATGGGAGTAACTACTCTCAGGGGTAGAAAATATATAACTACTCCCGGGAATAGAAAATATATTTCTACTCCCGGGAGTAGTTACTCCCTATGCCATATCTCACAATATAGGGAGTATCTCGCACAACGGAGGATATATACTTGTAGTATACGAGTATATAAGACTAGCTAGGTGGTATTTATATTTTTTCAGAGGTGGTATGTATATTTTTTAGACATGCTCCTTTTTATGTTCATATATAAAGGTATTTGCAAAATACGCTAAAAATATGTACTACTTTGTAGTTTTTTCATTGTGGTTCATTTTGGAATATCTTATATTTAGTATATGAGTGTAGCTAAAGTGATAAATGAGTATTTTAAGTTCGTTTAGGGGGTATTTCAAAGGTGGGAGTAACTACACCCGGAAGTAAAAGATATTTTTCATATATATATATATGGGTCATATTTGGTGCAAACCACCCTTACGGTGAAAACTCTGTGAAAACCACCCGTAAAAGTTTTGAAAAATTCTCAAAAAATTACCATATGTAGAGAAGGTGAGGTTCTACAATCCTGCAAAATTTGAAGATGAAACTCAATCGCATTTGAAACATATGAAAAAGACAAATTCAGCATGAATAGTAATTTTTACTGTTTTGGCACTATTCATTTTACTATTTGTCTTTTTCATATCTTTCAAACGTGATTGAGTTTCATCTTCAAATTCATGTTTGTATGTATGTATGTATGTATGTATGTAGAATTACTTGAGGCACCATGGTGCCCGGGTTCTATGTTCTAAAACGAGTATTTTCCTTATGTATTTTCATGCGATATTTTTTGAAATTTTTAAGATGCTGAATTTAACCAGTTTACTAACTACTTCAAACAAGTTTCAACTAAAATTTAAACTAGAGTTTCCCTTTTTGATGATATTTTGATTGTAGATATGTGATGATTTTATATATAAATTAGCAAAGTATGTGATCCAAGCTCATTCAAAACCTTTGAATTGAGTATATATATTTTTCGAAGGTATGCATTTCATTTGAATTATTATAGATGGGTATATACCATAAAACTGAAATTTTTGAAAAATATACTCAAATATGGCTTGAATTCGCACATTTGAAATCAGGGTGCCTAGACACTATAGTGCCCCATTTCGACTTCCTATATATACACACACACACGAGTTGGTGGCGAGTATCGGTCTTTTTTCTCATCATTCCTAAGAAAAACAGCACGCTAATATATGCACCGTGAGATAAAAAGAAAATTGACCGTGTCTCTTTCTTTCCGTCCACACTCGCTCCTCTTGGTCGATCCATTGCCCACTTCTCCCTCTTATGGCAACTGAAGAGTGCAATTTTATTTTCTATAATCACATGCCATGATTTGATTATTTGGTTAAAAATATATTTCCGTTGCAATGCACGGACACTTCCCTAATCTTTACTAGTATATAAATACTAGTGGGTAGTGGTCATATGTCTTTTCTCTCCTTTCTAAGAAAAGCAGTGCGCTGATATATGGGTCATGAGGTATGATACACTCCCACCTCTCACGAATGAAAAGAAAACTACACGCATCCCTCTTTCCACCCACACCGCTCTCTTCAGTTGGACCATTCTCACTTCTCTCTCGTGTGGCAACTTTATAGTGCAATTTTATTTTTGTGCGCTTTACTAATTTATTCAAAAATTGGGATATTGTTTCACATGATTGATAACACTTTTAAGGCAAGTACAATAGCAAAGCCCACTGCTGGCTAATAGTAAGATAAAAACCAGCTTATATAATAACTGTCTTTAAAGATTGTTTCTAAATGCCATACAATAACTATCTTTTCTCTCTTACACATAAATAATTTACCTATATTTTCGTGCAAAGCTGGCTACTAATAAGAGACAACTCTCTTCTCTCTCCTCTTTTCTCACTCTTCCGTATAGACTAAAACTGACGTGTACAGACTAAGAGTCAACTAAGGGCATGTTTGGATCTATTAGTACTAACAGTTAGCTGCTAAAATTAGCTAAAGTAGATCCAAACAGGCTAGCTAATAACCTAGCTAATAGTTAGTCACTAACCCAGCTAATAGTTATCTCATTAGTTGGTTATCCCCTGCTAATTGCAGCTAATAGATGGTGAAATGACTTATTTGCCCTCAGCCCTATCCACTGTAGTTCCCTTTTCCAAAAGCATCGCGTGGCTACCATGGACCAGAGTGCAAGATCGGCACCGAACAAGAAGACACCCCTTTAGTAATCATCACAGCTTCCTCTGATCGATTGATTTCTTGTAGTTGTGCGCTATTTTGTTCTGTTCCGGTTCTTGATCCTTGTAAGCGAGCTTGTTCCATTGGCATAGCGCAACCCGGACAACGAACTCTTTGAGCTACTGTGGCAGAACGGAGGCGCCATGGCGCAGGTGCAGACGTGCCAGCGATCCCTCCGGCGTTACTGGGGACGAGACGGCCATGTGGTTCCCAGACGGCAAAGTGCTGGACAGGGACTTGTACTCGCAGCTCTGGTACAACATCGCCAATGTCGACAAACATGGGGGCAGGGACACGGGCGCGTTTGCCCTGCCGCCGACGAGGAGCAGCGCTGGGTCGAGCCGCCCCGGCGAGGTCTTGTCGAGCTTCTGTGGGAGCAACATGGTGACGGCGCCAACCGTATGGCCAACCAAACGCACCGTATGTCCATGCCCTTAGCCAGTAAAAAAAAAAGGTGCAAACAATTATTAATACAAGGGTACAATGGACATTTGCATCTGTAACTAAATTTTCAACCACCTATTAACTAGTACCTTCAAACAGCTCCAACTAATAATTAGCCAGCTAATAGTTAACCAGCAATTAGCTATTAGCTAGCTAACTATTAGTGCTAATAGATCTAAACATATTTTAAGATGATCTTATTGTATATATCCTTAACGGTGATCTCTTAAGGTGTACCATGGGCGAGGCCCGTCATTTTTTTTTTGTTTAGAGGAGAATGGTCTCACTTTGGCAGAAAAATATCGAGTGATGTCTCGGTTGCTGTGAGGCATGGCCGAGGTAATCGTTAGAAAGATTCAACTGAGCACGTGTCATAGTATGGTAGGTTGACGCCGCTGATCATCAGCTATAACACGGTGTGAAAGAGCCCTAACCCGTAGTCCCGTACATATATGACTACTGCCACTGGCCTCTCCCTGATATATCTTCCTGTCGTGTTGTGTTTCTTCGAGCGTTTCTTTCGCGAGGATGACCTCTTGTTTTTCGACGTTGTTACTTGATTTTGGTGACAACATAGTGTATAAAACTATTTTTAGTACTTGACATAATTATAATAAAAAGATTGAAATTTGTCAAAAATCAAGGTCAAATATCGGGCCACACTACGAAGCCTACAGAAGATGTCGATTGAGAAAAGATACACGCAAAGAAGGAAATCATCAACATAGATTGGAAACAAGATGATATAAAGACAGATATGGACTCTATCCAAGAAAAGATTTGAGTCGAATGCATAATCTAAGATTGAGTTTGTTGTTTTAGGATATAAATACCCTGTAGTAGTTGATGGAAAAACGTGCACACGCTAATCTTTATTATCTTTTTACATCTGTCTTTTCTGTACCTTAGAGTAGACCATAGCTAGTAGAATCTTATCTTCATAATTCGATTTTGATCAATATTGCTTTGTATCGATCTGTTGATCAATCTGTGTGTTATTGTTGGTTAGGCTTAGGGATCTTAGCGCCTAGAACTAACGCCTAGAAGAGGGACTTAGGGGAAATACCTTCGGGGTTTGAGTTGGATGATGAAGACGCCATCGCGCTTGATGAAGAGGAAGCAGTGGCGGCCCTTCCCGTTCCGTGGATATGGCGGAGGTGGCCTTGCCGGAGAAATGGAGAGGATCACCGGCCCTGGGAGGGCCGGTGGTTGGCGTTGGTCTTCAGTGCCACTCCCGAGTTAACCTCGATCAGTAGGTATCTTAGGGTTACTTAATTTTTTCAACCCACCAGGTAGGAAGCTCCCTTCTTCTCATATGCTCGGGGTGACCTGGGATCAGGCCAAGTGGTTAATCGGTTTTCTCCCCTGATCAGGGAGACGTGGGCAGTTAGGCCCCTAAAAACTCGGTCAAGCCATTGACTTGGCCTGAGATCAACACTAACATTCTCCCCCTTAATCGAGAGGCCTCATCTTACAAGTCTTAAATCTCAATAGAACGATACACCAAGATGAAGTATTGCAGCAGCTAATGAACACCACTGAATCTCGACATGACACTTACTCACACTTATCAAGGAGAATGCTTAAAACAATCTCTTAGTGAAACAGTACGCCAAGCCAAAAAGGTTACAACAGCCTGCTAAGTACTATTGAACCCAATGACTATAGTGCACCATTCCATCTCAAAATGATAACTTCTTAGTCTTATTAGAACATGGCCTATTCACATATGGTCCAGTTGTGCAATCTGTCTTTATATATTCTTTCGTGCACATCAAAAATGTAAAGAATGCATACAAGTTTCGTAATCATGATTTGAGATCTCAATTTATTCCAAAACAAGAAACTTACTTTAAAACTTAATGCCGCAACTTATGGCAAGCCCACAAGAAAAATCACATATAATCGAATATAATGCCCGTGCTTGCATCTTAACACTTAATACTTACTCTTCCCGGGCACCACAACACCGAACTTACATGATACTCAACTCTTGTACTTAACACTTACTTGTTGAGCATCAAGATCTTACACTTATATTTCTATTTGATTCTGGATTCAATCTTTCACATCATCCCGGTTTGGCAATACCACTTGACATGTTACTCGAAAAAATTGCACTCTTAACGAACCCCGGATGAGTTCATTATCCCAAGACAACTTTCTTATTCTTAAAACACTATAATCTTACTCTTAAAGCTCATTAAACCTTTATGGATTCAAAACATGCCACAACTTGGTCTTCATCAACGATGATGACATAACTTAATGGAGTTAGAGTCATTCCACAAAAACGACTCCTCGCAAGGATGATTTATGTGGATTTCTTAGAATCACCTTGCTAAGACAATTGTCATGACAACGCATAACTCAGCGGTTGCGGACATCTTCACATGTGAGCATGTAATCCATTTGCATCATATATGCAACTTAAAATCACTTATAATTTTCCGGGGTCCAATCTCGACTAAGTTTGCCAAAAAAACCCAGTTTCAAAACTTTAAGGGCTCACAATATACTTAATTGTATTACTTATGTCAGCAATTATCTTAGAGACTTCTTTGCCCTTATTTGGGAATACTCACACTTATTTGGACCTTTCTTGATGAATCTTAAAACATATATTAAAGATATCACCAATTTCCCTTGAAGAAAATACTTCAGGTCTCTTCCAAGAAAACTTCTGATTCAACAAGATGGACTTTGATAACATCAACTTATCATCCATCTAAAATTCTTAATCTAGAGAAGTGGAATAAACATCTTAATGGGATTTGTCTCTCCCCCTCGAAATGTGAACTAAGCACAGTTCCATATTTCGATAAAATCTTATAGCTGATATTCCACTTCTATGACCTTATCTTAGAAACACTACTGCTCATGAGGTCACGCACAATCAAGATGCACATAAAACTTAGCATTTGCTTAACTTCATCACACGCACATTACTTTTGATGTCAATCAAGACCTCTTCATCAGTGCCAGTCTAAAAACTTATTAGAATTGAACTAGGGGATTGCTCCCCCAGATCCGAGGATTTCTCCCCATATCCTTACTGGCATGATGTACATTGTGCGATAATCCTTGTACCGATACTAAGGAAAAGTCGACTTTGTTTATCAAGGTACAAGCACAAATCCAAGGACTTACTATTGTATAACAGCTTGGGATATTCAACTGCAACTTCAACATCCCATGAAACTAAATGATTGACTTTTATGGTATTAGTACCATGTAAAACTTAATGATTCTGCTTCGCATCATCGTTGTGCAGAAAACGAAGAAGAAAACAACAACTATACAATTACTTTTGTGAATGACACAGGATTATAATCAACATTGGTCAGAATATATCCACGTGCCACATCTTATTCTCAAAATGCTGACATTACAAGTTCAACTAAGAGTCTTAGTTGGCTCCATATTAATTAGAGACAACTCAATTACTTTGGGAAAAAATATAAGAACGACATATGACTGGAATCAACTCTTGAAAATGTGCCATATAATGATCTCAACAACGCTACATCTCTAACCAAAACTTCTCGTTGGTTCCATTTTGATCAAAGATCACTTACTAAAAGTCACTTGAAACAT